>CAJQZN010035845.1:2634-14513 GCA_907164685.1 Colias eurytheme | reverse complement strand
TTCTTTTCTCTTCAGAATCATGGCGGAAACATCGAGAAATAGGCAACGCACACAAAAAAAAACTCTTCAACAAAGATATGAATTACCAAAATCAGAGCGTCCAAAACATAGGGCTCAGAAATATCGTCCCGATTGGGAAGAGTTGGACATGTTTAAGAAATGGCTTAAACCGGGCCCTGACGAATTTAAAGCCAAATGCGTTGTTTGTGACTGTATTTTAACTGCAGAGATCGGTGTCCTTAAAATTCATGCCAATAGAAAAAAACACATTGACGCAATTAAAAAATTACCATCAACAAACAAGCAGGTATCTGCCTTGGCTTTTTTTATACAGAAAAAAAGACCCACCACTCGTTCAAACTGCAGAAGTTAAACTTTCCGGTTTTTTAGTGGAACATATAGACTACATGACAGAGTTATTAAAGGACATATTCCCCGATTCTAAGATAGCGCAACAAATTTCACTCAAAAGAACAAAAGCGACTGCAATTGCCACAGCAGTCATAGGAGAGACTGAAAAAGAAGCTTTGGCAGCGAAATTAAAACAAAGTAAGTTCAGTGCAATTAGTGACGAATCCACTGATATAAGTACTCAAAAGTCGTCTTGCAATGTCGTGAGATTTTATGATGAAAACGAAAAACAAATTGTCAGTAGATTTTGGGAGCTGTCGAAAATATTTGATTCATCAAATCCGGAGTTAGCGAACGAAGGAGCTACAGGCAAAAACTTATTTGATTCCCTTATAAAGTCATTCGAGAAGGAGAGTGTTCCACTGACCAACTTAATAGGATTTGCTGCTGACGGGTGCAGTGTAATGATGGGTGAAAATAATTCAGTTGCCAGTCGCCTCAAGGAATCTTGTCCTGGTATAATAATAATGAAATGTGTATGTCACCACCTGTGTGCATCGCAAGCTTGCAAAGAGCTATCTAGAAGATGCGAGGATTTATCTCGTGAAATATACGAATTTTTCAAGTCCAGTTCCAAAAGACAATGTCAATTCGCTGAATTCCAGAAATTCCTTAAATTGAAACCACATAAAATGCTTCATCCTTCCCAGACTCGTTGGCTATCACTTGTTGCAGTTGTGGATAGAATTCTCGAACAGTTATTGCATTGAAACTTTTCTTTACAAACACGTGGCTCGGTGAAGTCTATTTCAACAGAACTCATACATAATACATTAAATGATCCATTTATCAAAATGTATTACAGTTTTCTCGAATGGATCTTGCCTAAATTCACAGAGTTCAACAAATTCTTTCAATCTGAAAGTGTTATGATAACTTCGCTAAATTACAAGATTCGCGAAATTTACAGGGACATCCTTCTGTTTTTTAAACAGAGATTACGTTATGAAACATGAGCTTGAAGTCTTAAATTTTGAAAACCAAGAAAATTGGTTAAGGAACGAGCAACTTTACTTGGGTGTTAGAGTCATGAATGACCTCAAAAATCCAGAAGTTATAAGAAACAGAGTCGAGCTAAATAGATTTTATCATGTTTGTCTAAACTTCCTGATTACAAGCGCAAAAGAAATTAAAAAGCGTTATTGCATGAATGACCCGCTTTTATCAAAACTTCATATTATAATACATTCATACATACCACAAATGCTGCATCGGCAAAATTTCGAGAGGTTGCTCCTTCGATATTTCCATTGATCCAGTTACCGTGATCCGGAAGAAAATGTAAATTTAATTCAAAAAATCGATGATCAATGGAGAAATCTCCCATCCATGTTTAATGAACTGGATTTGACTTTACCGATCGACAAATTTTGGAGTGAGTTGTACCTATGCGAAAATTATAAGGAGCTATCACAGTTTGCGTTAGTATCTCATTATGTATCCCGCATTCTAATACAGAGTGAAAGAGTTTTCAGTCATGTTAACCTTGTGTTAACCTTATGAAAACTAAAGTTCGTAATAAACTGTCCATAGAGACAGTTAACGGGACTCTTTTGGCAGCCCAGCATGTTAAAGCAAATGGATCGTGTATTGATTTTAAGCCACCTAACGAAATGCTTTCGAAAATAAATTTAAATATGTATAAAAGAAAAAACACGTTGCCTGATGACGATAGTGACTAAAAATACTTTTATAAAATAAAAACTTAAAGGAAACTGGTTGTTTTATTGAGATTTCAATGCGTACTATTTTTTTTTTTTTTAGATATCCGCGCAAAATACGATCTTTTCTACTCTGTGGTACGATCTCCTCAAAAACTACTCTGTGGTACGATCTCCTCAAAAATAAAGTTGGCAACACTGCATGTTAGTGAACTTATAGAGATGATTGTCCAGCAGATCAAAAATAAATGTGAGTTCTTATCACATGGAGCTGAGTTATATAGTTCCTGATACATACTTATTAGAAATAGTTCCGGCGTTTTCACCTAAAAAAACGACAATTGTCAAAAGCATCTCCGTGACCGTGTCAAAAAGTGTACCAGTTTAACTTCCATGAAGGTAAGACTGATGATTTCACAGGAGAAATGGGAAAGCATAAAACGTCACGAGCAATGATACGCTAAGCGCGAGTATTGGAAGATACGAGAAAGGTCGCTGAAGCTTTATGGGTGTAGCATCATTTAGACTGTGTATTCACGTTCAAAAATCACAACATATAAATCTGAGTTTAATTTCCAAATTTTTCTTAACAATAGAAGGGTACTGTCTCGAATGCCACGCAAAGATATGTTGGACATTGTTGAAAGAGCCATCGAAAGGAGACTATGTTATACTCCAATGCAGCATTGATGGCATAAGGCCCGAATCCCATTCAAGAAAGAAAAGAAGGCAATTGAAAGGACCTCGTCGCCTCAAAGTTGCAGACTACCTCATCGATGGCCTTAATGAAGCTGGACGGATAAAGAAATTCTGAGATAAAAATCTGCCAATATTACCGAGCAATGATGTCGCCCGAAAGGCCAAGGAAGAGCAATTGTTGAAATCATATGGATTGAAATTCTGAAACCCTGCATTCAATTTATTGAACAGCGCTGAACACGCTAAGATGGCAGATTCTATCCAATCCGTCGAGGTGTATCGCTTCAACTTTATACAGGGTGTCCCGCTTTCGGTATACTAAGCGCGAAGGGACTTGTAGTTTTGCATACACTGATCACATAAAAAATACTTAAATAACAAAATTACGCGAAAATTTTTTTGCTAAATTTTTCCTTAAAATCCATGTATTCGTCTCTAGCTTCGCGCAGCCGGCATATACCGCTTCGCTAATGTGAGTATTTTGTCTATGAAAACATAATCTTAAACGATAGCTCACATGCGGGTGGCAAAGTTGGGCGGTTTGCTTGTTGGGGGTGTACACATGGAATTTTAAGAATTCCTCTATTTTTAAAAAAATGCGTCTGGAATTTTATAATTATTTTTTACGTACTCAGCGTATGCAAAACTACAAATCCCTTTGCGCTTAGTATACCGAAAGTGGGACACCCTGTATATTGGCTACCTGAACAACTCCAAATATATATCTCCCGTTGCCGAAATAAATTGGGTGATCTTTGTTGATTGCGGTAGAGAGAATATTTGGCCAATGCGCAAGCTTGGACGATTATTTGCAAAAGTGAAATTAAAAGATGCAAATGCAAACTATACGCCCTTAAAATGGAAATGAGGCACCATTGCTACCATCAACGTTCATCCGATTATACTTATGTCATCTGTCCTCAATGATTAGGCGATGGCCCAGTTTGAAAGGAAAAGATAAATTTTTGGTACTGATAATTTTGGTAAAATCGGTTCTCGTCGTTGCGCTCAGTAAATGCATTGGGTATGGACCAGATGATTTATCTTAAATAAAAAAAAAGTCATCTATATTTAATTTATGTACAATATTATAGAATAAGAATAACAATTAAAATATTCATAATATTACAGGATATGATTAGTAATGTCAGAAATCAATAATAAACAAGAAAACAATAGTTCCGACAGACTATAAACACCGACACGATCAGTTACACAGACCAGCGAGTGATTGCAGAAAGCTCTTTTTCAAAATAATTTGTATTGTTTCAGATTATATTGGGTGCACCGGATATTCCAGGCTGTCACCGGTTACTACCTCTTCAGGTTCCTCGCGGGAAGATTTCGGTAGAACTAATAAATGCTGTCATTAAATTGACCTACTGTGTTAAAAGTAGTCTGATCTTTTCCTAGTAATTTCAACGTAACTTCGATATTTTATCAATGACATTACAAAGTGGTTTATACTGGTTTTTACACACGATTTGTAATGTAGTATTGTTAGATAGAATTGATCACTTTTAAATAAAGTTAGATTTGATCTAACTATTAGTATGTTAGTTTCGTAACGTTGAAATTATATTAGAAAAACTATCGGACTTAACAGAAATAGACAACAAACAGTAACATTTGAATATTAACTATTTAAAAAAAACCACGAATTATTACGAAAGATTTTCTCACATTATTCAATTTCTTTTATTCTTTCTTAAAGATAATTTGGTAAAAGATAGAATAGAAGAAACAGAGAATTAAGTACATCTGTACCTGTTTATAAACAGGATATTTTACTAATTTAGCCCAAAATTAATTTAAATAGATATTTGTCATCTTTTATAATTCAAATTTAGCATAAAAATGTTGACTGGCCTTAGAAACAAATATTCTGTTGTATGTACTTTAGTAATACATTACTGCAAGTCAATAATTTCCTACGATTATGTGCTGTTCTATGAAAGTGCCTTAATATTTGAAATAAATAAAAGCTCATTGTCTTAAAAATAGTTTACGATATATTCTCAGATCTAGGTACCGAATTTAGATAAGAATTGTAAAATTGAATAATGAATCTTAACACATTAGCACAATATTTGAACTGTAATTCACCACCTGCGCCATTTCCATCTAGTCTCTAACAGGTGTCACAAAACTAAATGCATTATTTATAAAATATGTTATCATGTGAAAAATATCAATCTACCGTCCGATATTTAATAATTTTGTATTCGTATGATGCTCTGAATTAGGTAAGTAATTTTAATACCAATTATTATGGAGGTACTTAATACTAGATTTTAGTAAGTTATGAGCGATTTAAGAAAGTATACCTACATTGTTTTCTTTATAAGAGTTACTTCTATACAATAGCAATGGATTGCAAATATGCATAAGTAATAATATTAAATAGCATCATAGGAGGCTTTAGATATAAGTTTTCAATCTAATATAAGATAGGTAATAAATAAAATGTTTCAATGAATCGGAATGGATTACATCGTAGGTAATAAAATATGTTTACATAGAGAGCTTTTCTTTACTCCTCCTATTCCCGTTCACACCAACATATCACATCAAATTCAGAGGCGGCTCGTCCTCAGGAGCGCTGGTGCAGTAAACTCCCATAAATAATTATAATAAAGTTATACCTGCTCATTATTTAAAATCTATCGTAAAAAACTCCAATAGTAATATCAATAAAATAAGTACCTTTACACATTACAAATAAAATACATTACATACACTCTTGTTCATTTAATAAGTAACGCGCGAAAAGAAGCTTTCGGAGCGAAATTTTCCTGGCGTATATATAATTTTTCCTGACTTATACAAATTTTCCTGACGTATTGAAATTTTCCTGGCTTATAGAAATTTTGCTGGCATATAGAATTTTTCCCGACGCATAGAAATTTTCCCGATGCATAGAAATTTTCCCGACGCATAGAAATTTCCCTGATGTATAGAAATTTTCCTGGCTTATCGAAATTTTCCTGTCTTATCGAAATTTTTCTGGCTTATAGAAATTTTCCCGATGCATAGAAATTTTCCTGACGTATAAAAATTATCCTGGCTTATGGATTTTTTCCTAACGTATAGAAATTTTCCTGGCTTAAGTATAGAAATTTTCCTGACTATAGAAATTTTCCTGACTCTTAGAAATTTTCCTGGCTCTTAGAAATTTTCCTGACTAGAATTTCCTGACTAGAAATTTTCCGGACTTATGGGAATTTTCCTGGCGTATAGAATTTTTCCTGGCTTATAGAAATTTTCCTGACTATAGAAATTTTCCTGGCGTATAGAAATTTTCCTGGCTTATAAACATTTTCCTGACTTATACAAATTTTCCTTATCTGTATAAATTTTCCTGACGTATATAAATTTTCGTGTCTTATAGAAATTTTCCTGATGTATAGATTTTCCTTATTTATAGAAATTTTCCTAGCGTATAGAAATTTTCCTTCCTTATGGAAATTTTCCAACTTATAGAAATTTTCCCGAATTATGGAAATTTTCCTGACAGAAATTTTTCCTGACTTATCGTAATTTTTCTGTCAATCGAAATTTCCCTAACTATTGTTAAAATCATTTTTCTAATCTTCCGAAAATTAGAAATTTTTACGACTGATTAAAGTTAACCACCCACCTATTCCCGCCCCGTATGCTATGCTCTCTATCCACAGGCCGCGCGTGCGCAGAATGGCTCAGTATCTGCATAGCTAGCGAACGTATAAACTCGCCTGGTCACTGGGCGCTTTCACTAGGGCCCTGGAATCACGTGCCTCGCGTGATATTTCTTATAGAATTATTATTAATTTCATGAACATGAACGATTCCTGTGCTTTAGTTGCTGAAGATGAAAAAAGTAATGTTGAAGATCTGCCTCAAACTTCTGTGAACTTTGACAAGGTAATAAAATATTTGTTTTTTTTTTAAATGTATGAAAATCTATTAATTGAACTTTTCTTTTCAATTATTATTTTTTTTTATCAATTTATACTTAAAGAATGATTTTAATTTTTTTAGGAGCAGTCAACATCAACAGCATCGACATCAAGCAATATTATTTGTCTTTTTTGTGACCAAAACGATGTGGCAAATAATTTCAAATTTTTGGAGACAAGAAATGATTGTGTTTGAAAATGTTGCATATTATTTGAGAAACTGCATTAAAAATGTCATGTGCTCATCCACTACCGATGCGCAACGTAACTGCCGATGATATCATTCGTGGAGAATGTGACATTCCCAAGTTATTATTGATTTTATGCGAAATATTATCGAAGGGCCAAATTTTGCTGTTGAACATTCGGACAAACTTAAAGTTAAAATAACGTCGATATTATTTATGACTGGGTGTATGTAAGCCCGCAAAAAGTTTAACTCTTGGATTGGCAGTAAAGTCTTTAACCAACTCTTGGCAAGTAATCCCGATACTTAATAGGTATGGCCATACGATTGGATATAATTTGGCAGAAGAATTGGAAAACAAAATGACATATACATCCATCCAAGATAACAAAGTTATTCCAAAAGGCATCACTGCAGCAAATGGACACAGCACTCACGTAGAGTTCGAAAATTTCGACCGCTTCGTTGACACAACTTCTGGAAAAGACACAGTTGGTATTATTTATCAATTCTCTAGTAACGGAGCTGATAATTTTGATGGTGGTGAAGCTACAACTTCATCAGCGCCTCAAGAAAATGACAACGAAAATGGAGAAGGACCTACCCGCAAGAGAAGGCGTTTCAATGAAATATCGCGAGAAATTCGACCATATTATTCTAAGCCTAAGGCAAGTAGTATGCAGCTGATTACTGTAGATTCGTTTACTAATACAATGAGTTATGCAAAGGTGCTACAGAAATAGCAACAGATAAGGATTTATTATGGACTAGCTTCCGCCCGCGACTCCGTCCACGCGGATGTCGGTATTCGCGTGGATGGTTTATTTCTCCATTTTGAGTAACTCTGACAATAACATCTTATAAATATCTATTGGACTCAAATACGGCTAGGCCTATAATAATACCCAACGTGTGTTCGCTGTTCTACAGAACAACGTCTATGGATAAACCTGAAAAATTAAGATTATTTTTTTTCTTCGTATTTTTTCAGGATTAAAAGTATCCTATTTTACGCCCAGGATAATAAGGTATAATTATACCAAGTTTCATCGAAATTGAACCGTTAGTTTTCACGTGATGTCTTCACATACAGACAGACAGACAGACAGACAGACAGACAGACAGACAGACAGACAGACAAAAATTTTTTTAATCACATATTTGGGTTTGGTATCGATCCAGTAACACCCCCTGCTATTTATTTTTTCAATATTTTCAATGTACAGAATTGACCCTTCTATAGATTTATTATATGTATAGATAAAGTCGGATGTGGAACGCTCCCAAGTTAACAAAAATTTTATTACATTATGGAATTATGGATGTAATAAAATTTTTGTTATCTTGGGAGCATTCCGCACAGAGATGGCATTTTTAGAGCCATCGGAAAATATATTGACTGCAGTAGATTAGTGGAAATACAGCGAAGAGCAAGCAGAAGTTTTAGCTGGCGGCTCCATGAATAGCTTCTTAGACAGCAAGTACTTCAACCGTTACAAGCGCTTCATCCGCTAACTGCTGCCGCATTACAAATATTACATTTTGAACAGTATTTATCCACAACTAATGAAACACTTGAAGCGATGGATGAACTGCTACAAACGCAAATACAGAATGCATCAAATCAGGCTGCGTATGACGTACACGAAAGAATCGTGTTATTGATTTACCAGATTTATTCAGTTGTATTTTGAACGTTTATAAGGAATTCTGCAATCAGACTGATCGGAGAAAATGGGAAAAAGGTTCGTCGAGGCGCCTTTGAAATTAGACGAACTGCAGTAAATTTTGCTAGATCGCCGGTTGACCTGACGCTAGAGCAGACCATCAATGCTGATGCTAGCAATCAATTAACTGATAATCTTGCTGCAGACTCAATATATGCACGTCAAAGATGGGCGCTCAGTCACAGCATGAGGACGAAGATATTAACATCTATGAAACAAGATATCGGATTAAGGAAAAAAGACGACACTTCGCACTCATTGCAACAAAGTAAAATTAAGAAAGACAAAAAAACTCTGAACAATATCATTGAAGCAATAAAACGTACTATGAATCCTTTTGATGACGCTTTTGACAAAGGTACATCATTCAACATTTCAACGGGTAAAGCTGCATCAAAAGAAGTTGCTGATTTTCTGGTGAACGTGAAAACAGCAGGTTATCAACAAAAACTAAATTTTATCTCGGGATGCTCTTCAACTCCCGCAAGATTCGAGATTCAAGAAACGAAACAAAGTCTGCAATTTTGCTTTTCAATGTATGACTAAAGTCTTGGGTACCAAAGACAAGAACAAGAAAGTATTGTTGAAAATGAAACGAGACGTATTTGGGCGACATTTGGCAAATAGCCTAAACAAAAAAATTAATCTCGAATTTTGACGGACTTTTCCACTAGCCCATTACCCCCTGCTCTTTTTTCATGTACTGGAGAGTACTGTGTGGCTGAATGCAACGGATCTAGTATGCGTAAAACTTCCCCATGAGACCTGCGGTTGGGTCTTAGATGAATGTTTTTAAAACCAGTAGGCATCATTGGGGATCATGCACATTTTAAAATTGAGGATATTGTTGACAAAACCGAAACATAGATAAGATGACGAAGAAGGTTCGGAAGTTTCGTAGTTATATGTCCTTTGACTCCGAACCTGAATTACTTTAAAAAAATAAAGAAATTTTTGTATTTTGATTTTTGACAATAAACAGAAGTTTTTATTTAATCGTCGTTTTTTATTTATGAGTATCATAGATGTATTACTATAACATATTTTCTTACTAAATAATTAAATATGTATAATATAGACTTTATTGCCCCAAAATATAAACACACATAAATAATTGAATCGTGTAGTTGCAAAAGCCGCCATAATTGATTTTCATACAATTTGATCTATGAATTGAGTTTTAAACTTCATTTTTCTAAGAACAGTTTTATTAAAAATGTTCATCGACTCCGATATAAAGCCCTCTATAGTATATTACAAGAAGAAGACACTGATCTTATGACGATATCTTTCGATAGTCAAAAGAATCTTGGCTTGCCAAAGTTATCCGACCAGTCGGCTTATTACAGTCGCCAAATTAACTTTCACAACTTTTTAATAGGATAAGGATGTTCCAAGGCTAAATTAACCCAAGATAATGTAAATTCATACCATTGGAACGAGTCTTCACACGCAAAAGGTAGTAATGAGATTATAAGTTCTGTCTTTCACTATCTCAAATCTATGCAATTCAATGAGAACATTGAAACATTAAGGGTAATATCAGATGGATGCGCCGGGCAGAATAAAAATACCGGCATGTTAAGTATGCTGGGACATGTCAAAAGAGTAGAGATAATTTTCCTTGTTGTTGGACATTCGTTTTTACCAGCAGACCGGGTTTTTGCTAAAATAGAAAAACAAATAAAACGCAAAGAAATAATTGCTTCACCTTCTGAATATACTGATGTACTAAAGGATCACTGCAAAGTGACTAACCTAACCAACATTCCCGTCTATGACTGGAAAGAATCGTATGAAAAAATAGTAAAACACACAACGTCTTGGCATTTCCCTTTCCAGAAGACAAAGCGTCTCTTACTTACTAGAAATAAAAAGCTTGACAACATTATTCTGCAGGGTGAAATGACATACCGCAGGGAAACTGGAATTAATAAGATAACAACAAAGAAGAATAAAACAATTCAGATTATAAAGATAAACCCCAACATTATTCAACCAAACAATATCATACTTAAACCAGCAAAAATACGTGATGTATGCAATCTTCTCAAAAAACACTATGGGAAAAATTGGAGGGAGCTTGAATTATTGTACTTCTATAAGGAATTGGAATATAGGAATAGAGTAGTTCACGTCGAGAATGAAGACGAGGAAGAAGACATAATTCCTCATTTAAACCGCCGGAAAGGAACCTTTGGCTTCGAAGATGAAAACTTGATGATTTAAATGATGCTTTTTCTGTTATTTGTGTTTTTGAGATTTTTCATTAAAATTCAAACAATACCAAATTAAAAAAACTGTTTTTTTTTTTACTTTTATTTTCTTTTTTTGTAGAAAACAGTCATCAATAAAACAAATCTAATTAAAAATTATTATACTGACTGATAAAGGACTTTACACTGTTTGCATAACTTTATTCATTTCGATGACGTCATACAAATGTGTTCATTGCAAAAGCTGCAATAACATGGCATGTGCAATGCAAACCCCGCCATTTTGTAATGTGAGCGGCAGAACCCGCTATAATTAAAAACAAATCTTAATAAGTTCTATGTTTTGTAAAGAAATTACAAAAATAAATGTTAAATTCTATTCATTACGCATATCAGATTATGCATATTATGTATTTTTAAACAATATTACTTACCAGGGAAAAGCCTAGAACATTTTTAATTAGTAAACTTTTTGTCAAAACTGTTTCGGCGGATTTTGCAACTACACGACTCAGATATTGATTGTAAAAGTAAATCCCAAGTGTAAAATTTGTGTAAATGGTAGTTACAGTTTCTTCATTCTGGTCGTACATAATAATTGTTATCGCAAAAAGACTTACTCTTAATTCTGATGGTACAGTGAGTCAATTAGTACTATTACGTCCAGGATAAAAGCATTTATTTTGTGTCATTGGTGCTCTTACATAATTAGGCAGCTCTACACTGTCTGATGTAGCTAAGACATGTTGTTCAGGATGCAACACATTGCTATCTACTTGAGATTGTATTGAGGACAAACTAGCTGGATCAGGTGGTTCCAATTCTGGAGTTAAACAAGATGCTGCTCTATCAGTCCTTCACCAACAATTATGACACACACTTGATGATCATTGTAGCTGAAACAATAATTTATATTTTACTAGCGGTCCGCCCCGGCTTCGCCCGTGGTACATACCTATGAAAAATAGATGTTGGCCGATTCTCAGACTTACCCGATATGCACAGAAAATTTCATGAGAATCGGTCCACCCGTTTCGGAG
>CAJQZN010035843.1:0-15085 GCA_907164685.1 Colias eurytheme | reverse complement strand
ATGACAAAAAAAAGTTATTGTGGGTTATCCATAAGAGATAGACATATACCATCGCGGACTTTTCTGTAGACCTTTACCAATGTGTATAATACTTAGTACATTATTTTGATAAAACTCGTAGGGTTCAGCCTGGCTGCGTTTGCAATGTAAGCGGAAAAAATGTAATTTTTTACGACATCACATTAGAAACCTCAAAAATAACAGTACTTCTCCACTATTTAATGGATATTATTATACATATAAACCTTCCTCTTGAATCACTCTATCTATTAAAAAAAACCGCATCAAAATCCATTGCGTAGTTTCAAAGATTTAAGCGTACAAAGGGACATAGGGACAGGGTAAGCGACTTTGTTTTATACTATGTAGTGATGATAGTGATATGTTTCGATTTCTTTTCGCACAGTTTGAATAAATAAAACACAAAATAATGTTCATAACATTTATTATCATAACCTACTATTTACATATCTATTAATTACCTAAAAACGATATCACAAGACACACATTTTTTTCAATTATTAAGGTACTTTTGCTATAATTTTCATCCAAATTGGTGTAGTATTTTACCCCGAAAAGTATACCAGACACATTTTTAATATTTTTTGTGTCTTATGTTATCGCGTACAATTTTTTTATATTTATGTCTACAGAAAGTCGGAACGCTCGTACAAATTGCCATAGTGCTGTTTCGCAACTAACATGTCGTCTTCGTTCACTTCAATGTGTTTTGGTGGAATCATCGCGGCGCCTACTGATCTGAAATTTAAAAAAAAAAATTAAATTTTTTTTTTAAATATATAATATATATTATGTATAAAAAATGTATAAGGAATTCTTTGAGATAACTAAATTCGTTAATTTATTGGAAAAAAATGCTAATTTCGTGATTAATAAATAAATAAATAATAAATAAATTAAAAAAATTCATTTAATTCAGGCCACATAGCCCATAAAGTGTTAGTAAAATCTTATCCTAGTGTTAGTATTACAATTACCTATTACCTACATACATTTATTACTACAGCTTAATTTACAAATCCAATGCTTACTAATGATATTATCCGAATAATTTAACACCTTTAACACAATATTTGAATTTTTACGTATACGGTCTCTAATAGAAAAAATCTTTTTTCTCATAATTGCATAAAAGTCATATAAAAAAATATCAAAGTTGATAAAAACAAACAAGTAACAGATTGAGTTTGAGTTACAGATTTCGAATTATGTACACTTTATCATTTTATCACGATTTTACAATTGATCATATTAGTAAAAGTTAATATTAAAAATATTTTATTTGGGTTAAACTTGAGTTTGAGTACACACCTGCCCTCAGCGTTGAGAAAGTTGAAAGTTGAGCATGCGTGTTCAGTCGGCAATATCTCAACATTGAGTTTCGCTTCCCGACTCGCTCTAAACACTGTGTTCAGTGTCTTACGATCTTTTGAGTCCAGACCTAAGATCTGAAAAAATCTATACATATAATAAATCTGTAGAAGGGTCAATTCTGTACATTGAAAATATTGAAAAAATAAATAGCAGGGGGTGTTACTGGATATATACCAAACCCAAATATGTGATTAAAAAAATTTTTGTCTGTCTGTCTGTATGTTCAGGCATCACGTGAAAACTAACGGTTCGATTTCGATGCAACTTGGTATAATTATACCTTATTATCCTATGCATAAAATAAGATACTTTTTATCCCGGAAAATACGTAGAAAAAAAATCTTAATTTTTCCGCGCGGACGGAGTCGCGGGCGGAAGCTAGTAATTAATTTAAGTACCGTTTTTTTGACAAAATATAGGCTACACTAATTTTATAAAGAAAATGTGTATGTGTATTTGTTTAAAATTGATACGATTTCAAAAGAGCAACTAAAGAGTTTATTGCTCTTTGTACTGCTTTCCGAATTGATAATGAATCACATAATATACTATGTAATAATATATCCGCCTCCTTGGTACAGTGGTTAACGCGTGAGCTAGAACCGAGGGGTCCTGGGTTCGAGTCCCGGTAGAGACGAAGAAAAAAAAAATGTCTCAGTCTGGCAGGACGCAGAAGGCTTGATCACTAACTCGTCCCTAAAGAAAATCGATCAGTCTGCCCCTTATCCCACTAAGGGACATGGGACTTCACATGTAATAATATAAATATTGTAAAAAATACATCAAGAGTTGCATTATTAAATGTGCATACAAGCAGTTTTTGAAGTGAAAACTTCTTTAGCGGCGTTGGGTATAAAATCTTAAACTCGCATCAGGACACGTGGCCTGATCGAAAAAGCGTAAGACGGATGTTTTTTTTTAGCCCTTATATTCCATGCGTAAGACGGATACCATTCCAAAATATCAAACATGCTGAACGTTAATCAAGTTTTCACTTCTGCCGGCACTACTGGAGTGCAACCCGTCTTTTTTTTTTAATGTCAATAGATAAGCGCTTGACCAAAATCTCGCCTGATGTTAAGTGTATAGGTGTAAGTCTGTTTGTCTTTATGGATTACTCACCACAAGGTCAATCTTCGGGACAAGCAATCTAAAGAATGCGAGAGACTCTGCTGTTATTTCATCTGCGTTGTGGACTTGCCAAGAGAGAACTGTTCTGAAATATTATTGTTAATGCTTTTACAAAATAATAATCGTAATATTAACAAAGGCATATATTATAATGATAATTCAATTATTTTTTGTATTTTTCAAAAATTATGAAATGTAAAATATTTGAAGTGAAACTTCTTTAGACGCATTGAGAATAAAATTTCAAGGTCGTGTCATGGCAGTACCGTCACGTCATGGAGAAAGGTGACAATTTTGGAATCTTTGAATTTTTCCAAAAAAGTTTCACTTCTGACACGTGACAAACACATATTTTTTAAATTAATTTTATTCAAATAACATCTTAATTTACATATTATAAAATAGAAAGAATAATTTTTTCTGAAACTCACCTGGGGAATATAGCCATAGGACCGAGTACTGTAAGTCCATTGTTCAAACGGAAACCAAACTGAAAAATACATAATAGTATTAACACAGATAAAATAATACTATACATGTAGTATTAGTATACTTATCACTACATAGTATAAAACAAAGTCGCTTTTTCTGTCCCTATGTCCCTATGTATGCTTAAATCTTTAAAACTACGCAACTGATTTTGATGCAGTTTTTTAATAGATAGAGTGATTTAAGAGGAAGGTTTTAGTATATAATTTATTAGGTTTTAGACAAAGCGGGCGAAGCCGCGGGCGGAAAGCTAGTAGAATATATAAATTCAAAAACTTAAATTATTAAGTACAGGTTCACTATGAATTCAAATTTTTTAAGTGATGTAAAACTCAAATATAAACAAGGTTAATACTTAACCCAATGCCTTAATGTCTAGTGAATATTTAATTTCAATATAAATTGCTTTATAATTATAGATATACCTACCGTACCATAGGAGTCTATCATCAGACCGAGATCCTGTTCCATATTGATAACCCGCACTGTGGTTTTGCCGTCACCCTCATATGCTGTTTTGTGACGAACATAACTAGATTTCAAAATATATGATATTAAAATTATTAAAATAATTACTTGAGAATATTAATTAAGGTTTAGTTAGGGTCACTTTTGGACTAAGCATATGAACTATAAAAATAAATATCGAAACCTAAATGAAAATATTCCATTATGTAAATACAAGGTAACCTATGTTTTTAATCTAAAGAGCGTATATTAATTCATTCCATAAGAAATAGACTTAATAATTTGGGTAAGTGTATGAAAAAGTAATTAATATTGTCACTTTTATAAGAAGTGAATAAAAATAACATTAAAAATGGAACATTTACCTTGTACATGAAAAATATTTCGTATTTACGTTTACTGGTGATCGCTTAACGGCCAAGCCGACTAGTCGAAGTTTATTTAGCAACATTTTCGAATTATTTTAATAAATGCGCCGCATTTAAATTAATAAAGATCCGCGACCAAAATAAATCAGCATTTATTTGACTCTGTGATTTGACTTTTGAAACAGATGATTGTCATTACTCATTTGTCAACGTAACGTTGACATTACGCCATAGATAAGAAATTAATTTCCTTTTACGTTATTCGTGTAACAAATCTGGTTATTTTTTCAGTCAAAATTGGCCGTACGCTGTGGCCGTACGTGTTATTAATTTACGCTTATATAGCACAGAACACTTAATAGTAGCTAACGCTACTTTATAGCATTAAACTTTATATGCTCTAAGGATTTACGTACTTTTGTAGACCAGAATAATAGATTTCGTTCAGTTTTCATTAACGGTCATATTAAAGAAATATTATCCATTGAATGACTGTGTAAGTCTAATTCTGTTGTAATCAAGCTATGCCAGTTTTAATCCATACTAATATTATAAATGCGAAAGTAACTCTGTCTGTCTGTCTGTTACTCAATCACGCCTAAACTAATGAACCAATTTGCATGAAATTTGGTATGTTTTTACTGTTCTGTGGGTATGAAGATATTTTGATACCCGAGAAAGGACATAGGCTACCTTTTATTGCGAAATAATATGTACCACGGGCGAAGCCGGGGCGGACCTCTAGTAAATTATATAGCTGTCCATAACTATTGGTGTGATATTCGCTATATCCCATTATTGATTATATGAATTAATAATAATAATTTAGCCTAAAAATTTCCATTTTAATTAGTATCATCGGATCTACAACACAACGCATATTGCAAGGAATAATACTGTAGCAATTTAAATCTTCCTATGGATACAATTTTTTTTTCATTCTTTGAAAATAAATGTGAGGACTGTACATTGTACAAACAGTGAGACGGGATTCGAACCCATACTTTGGAATAATATAATTTCTTTGCATAGAATTGTCCAACAGATTAATATGAAATGAAGAAGCTTGTAGGAAAAAATAAAATGCGGGTAAATGAGCAATAAAACGCAAAATTTAATTTAACAATTTATTTTTACAAAGTTATCTTAATTAACGACTAAATCAGTACAAAAATATAATACTCGCGTATAAACATGTATTTACAAATAGCTCGAATAAAGCAGAGTATATATTTTACAGAGTTATTTCGATAACTTTAGGCGTCGTACACACTAGCGGTTGCAACGTAGCGTTAAGCTTCGTGTATAGAACGCCTTATACTCTTTTATAACTAGGAACTTGTAATAAGTATATGTCATATTTATAGAATTTAAGATTTAATTTCCAACAAAATTACGCATATTACAGTAAAATTATAAAAAAATGGAATATTTATAGCAAATTTATTAAATAGTCGATACAATTTTAATATTCGATATAAATATACATATTTCTAAAATAAAATATTTAAAGAACGCTTGGGAAAATCCGACTGCGTAAGCCTCTTGATTGAAATAAAACTTTTATTTTCTATTAAAAACCTCATTTAGGGCCAATTTTTCAATCCTTGGTTAAAACTTATTTGTCGAATAATGTATAAAACTACCATTTTAAAAACGTATTCTAATTGTCCGTATTTGGCAGTTTACGCGGCATTTTAATATTATCGTGTAATACTTTATTGGACGGATAAGTTTTATCCAAGCATTGAAAAATCGGCCCTTAAATAAATTACGACGCACCATTTTTATTTATTCCTAAGTTTTATTATTTTTAATTTGTGCATAATTCAAAATGGCGGCCGTCGAAGCCATATTTTTGGCGCGAAAAGTGACATTTGTACAAGATTGGTAACTGTGTGATGAATTATGGCGAATATAATTATTTTTCTAAGAGATAAATCAGACCATGATATTAAAAATACAAAGTTGTCAAATTTATGAATAAACAATTTTCTTTTATGTCTTTTTCTGCTGAGTACTCATGTTTACATAGATTTTTGTGGTATTATTCACAAAAATATAATCACAAAATGAAAAAAAAACTATGTGCATTTTAATTAAAATTGTAACGAAAAGGGTTGCCACTTTCAAAATTATAGAAAAATAGATTTGATTTTGTCTAGACAAATCTAAGTTTTTAAAAAAATCCTGATTTATCGTGAATTTAAGAATTAAATAAAGAAACTAATTAAAAATTTAAGAATTGGCAACCCTTTTTATACAAATGTAATGTAATTTTTGTATGCTGGTGTATGGTAACACTGGATATTGACTAGTTCTATATTTACATACAAGTTACTACTGGTCAAAAATGGATACAATTTTTACAAAATTCTACATGCTAATAGGCCAGAGGCTGCGCGGAAATTTTCTTATGTCATCTAATACCACAAATTCGAGTGAAAATCATCTTCACATTTACTAATAATATACTTTTATGTTTTAATACATAATTTATTTATATATAAATTTTACTATAAAAAATCTACCTTGTTATCATATGTAAAAATCTGGCCTTTAGAGCGAGACAGTGAATTTAAGAATATCCATTTATTTATAGCAATATTTATTTTACGAAAAAAAAAGAACTTTAATCTGACTAATGGCTACAAAAATTTGTGTAATTTAGCCGTAAATAAATTAAATGAATTTATAACTGAGGTAGCTTTCGATACAGTTTAAAGAGCCCTCTCACGATAACATAAATAAATAAACATTTGCTATTATAATTACTTGTGAGTTAAATACTATGGATTCTCATCACCCTGCCGCTACTTTTTGGATATTAATCCTTCAACTTTATCGTGTGCTATAACATTTAAAATTTAAACAAACATTTTAATTACTACTACCCACATAAACTTTAAAATTGAGCGCACACATAATATTATCATCAAGATCACATCATTATAAACAAAACGATTTATTTATTTCACCAAATCAAATGACACAAGCAAATCCGCCCCCAGCTCCTGGCCTACAATTCCCCGTTGACGCTCGGCTGTTCCCGCGTCGGCCGCTTTGGTATGAACGAGACGGTCAACATGTCGTCCTCCTCTTGCAATAGACAACCGTCAGACGATTTGTTCCTTTGGAATAATCTGTGGATTCCATTTTTTTTATTATTTTTTGGTCTGTGGTCAGATGTTAGGACATTTTTACATCTGTGGTTGAACTTTAATTATAGGGTCAGTTTGACCATTTTTGGTAAATAGTGTCAGGTTAAACCAAATAATATGTGAAACATTTAAATAATCTATACTAAACATATATCAAGCATACACCATAATAAGACATTTGATGAAATGATATTGCATTCATTTAAGAACTGTCAAAGTGACAATTATTCTAGAATTATGAATATTTCGATGGACCAATAATAATTAATGTTATCTACTAATCTTCAATCTAATTTAAAAAAAAAAGACGTGTGTCACTCGGGGACTGCCGCGGTAAAGCTATTGCATGCTATGCCTTCAAGCCACACCTCCGCGCCCGTCCCCGTGGGGAGCGTGAGGTTTTTTATTTCTTCCGCGATAGAAGCTATGCAATAGCTTAAAAATTAATAAAAAATCTACTAAAACAAATGTCTTAATATGGATGTTCGTGTTAGTATTTCTATTTAAAGAAAAATTTTGATTTTATTAAATAAAATTTTAAAATTCATTCCACGTCCCCTTGTGGAGTATGCGATAGATATCATATATCTGTTTCACTGATCGATTTTCTTTATAAAAAAATAAATGAAATAAACTTTGTGATCAGCCTTGCGTGCATAAACATCTATTTTTTTAATATTTTAATAGATCAGCCTTCTGTGCAACATTTTTTCAAAATAAATTATTCCTCTTACATTTTTTCAAAATAAATTAATTTTTAGTACCTACTCTAAAAGCTTAAAAGCTACCAAATAGTTAGTGCCGCCACCAGGACACACACGAAAATATATTAGTCAGTTACACACCAAACGGCTAGACCTTTATTAGTGCTGTTTTCAGCGGGTCCCTCTTGCTAGAGTGGAACAAAAGAGTGATAGTGAGATAGGTATATTATAGTGCTGTTTTTATTATTATTAATATATGTATAGTAACTATATACAATTAAAATTTAGCTGAAAAGAAAGATAATAATTAGATGTGCTTTACTGGTTCTGTACAACTACCCTCTACCCTACTCTACTACCCTCACATAAAAAAAATCATTTCTGCTACTTCTACCACACACTTTTAACATACTTTTCATACAAATATGTATTTCGGTCGAAATTTTTTTTGAATTTTTTGTGATTTTTTGCAATTTTTTTTTTCAATATTTTATTCAAAATCCTATATAAATACATATACATACTTGGCCAACGGCGATGCTCTCGAATCCTGCGCATACACCTTATCATCTAACCCTCTATGAGCCACTATAGCTGTGGGCACGCTGCTTCGCTCGAGTCGTAAGGCTTGTTCATATTCTGGTGTGCGGAGGTCTTGTGGGTTGGCTTTTTTGAACCTTTAACATTCAAAAACAATATTTTCTAAAGATTTTTTAACTAATTCGGAAAGAGGAAATTTAAATGAACAGAAATGAGAAAAACACGTATCAATCTGTTGCCTACTGCCGAAATAGATCTACCAAAACTAAGTTTTGTCCGTCTGCAGCATTATTATGATACGTTTTTTTCTTTTTTAGCAGTCAGGTTTTTTTGTTATTGTAATATTTTTTTTCTAAACATTGTACTAAACATAAGTTAAGTATTTTTTTTAAACTCAGAATATTTATTCCTCTAACTGAAAATCATTAATATTAACCCAGTTCCCTTGCTAATAATAAAACTTACGTTTTGAGCAATAGACTGGAACACACGACTGACACGGAGCTCATCGCCATGGCCGCTGACGCCATCCAAGGCTGGAAATGGAACAAAATCACATCAAAATCGATCTATTTAAATCGCATTACGCGTTGCAACTTGCAAGGTACAAAATATTTAGTAGATTTTACGTTCTTTAATATAAGGATGGAGGAGGAATCTTAACGGTCTTTCATTCGTTCGTGAACGAATGAAATAACGTTTAGGGTGCACTCACACACATCAGTCACCGTCACGGCACGTCACCGGACAGGATTAAAAAAAAATATGTATCAATAGTTCTAGTATGACTCTGTTCCCACACGACAGTCGCCGGCACGAAATCTATCAGTGACGTCCCCGGTCAGGCACGTCAAATAATCTTTCCATACATGTATCATACTTTTATCCCCACTCACCCGGTGCCGTCACGTCTCAGTTCAGTCAGCGTCGTGCTACCGTCAATTGCTACATGTTCTCTAGCGTGACACACGTCTAATCACTGACTAACCTGATGTATGTGTTCAATGATTCAGTCAAACCGGCGACGTGACTGACGGACAACATGACGGTGACTGGTGTTTGTGGATACGTACACAAACCGTCACCGATCAGTCATCGGTGACTTGACGGTGACTGATGTGTGTGAGTGCACCCTTAGAATGAATAACTGAACGAATGAATAAACGATTGATTGAACGAAATGAACTAACATACCTGCAATTGCAGTCCAAACAGCGCAAACGCCCCGCTAGCGAGCGGTATTCCCAGTAAATTGTAAACTGACGCGAATATAAAGTTCAGTCTAATTCGTCGTACAGTTGTTCTAGATAGTTCGAGACACGCTACCACGTCTAGGAGATCGTTCTGGAATAAAATTAGATTATAGGTAAGTTATTATTAACCTAGACCTATAAAACAGGGTTAAAAAATTGAAACTCAAACATCTATTTATTCAATTAGACTTCTTATAGCACATTTGAATCATAATAACATAGTCTTACCATTTAATACGTATCGTATCATATATCACACATTTTTTAAATAATTTACATGTTATTATTTCCATCTACATACTTTAGTATTAATTTTTTACAAAATTTTGTATATGATAGTGGGTAAACAGGCTTGTGGAGAGCAAAATTGTGAAACCCTTGACACCTCTCAAGTTTTTTTTATAAAATTGTGATCATCGAACCCACTTACCCTCATAAGCACAAGATCAGCAGCCTCCACGGCAACATCGGTACCACTAGCGATGGCAATACCAACGTCCGCTTGTGCCAAAGCGGGCGAGTCGTTTACACCGTCACCTACCTGTTAATATATGAATAAATAATTAAATTTAAAAACATTTTCTTTAAAAAAAAGTAAACAGGTGATAAAATTTTACTTGGATTTTAGTTTTAATTTTATAGCATTCAAATGATATATTAAAAAAAATAGACGTCAAGTGGTCGTCTTTTTTTAAATATTTATTTAACCTTTAATTTATTAACAAAAAAGTGTCCATATGGAAGGCACTAGCTTTTAAATAATAAAGTCGGTTAAAAAAGAAGTATCAACATCGTTACTGAGTTGAAAACTATAAGGTAACAAACGAAAAAAAACAACAATCCAATTGATTTCATTTGAAGTCGGCTAACTGCTTGATATTACTTTCCTACAAATAATAATTTAAATAAATAAAACAAATTCCAACTTAAAGACACTTACCATAGCAACTTTCTGTCCCTTCTCTTGCAACTTTTGTATCTTGGCCACTTTGTGCGATGGCAACACTTCCGCGTACACTTTTGTGATGCCAACCTGAAAATTAATTATAATATAATTAAAGTTAAACCAAACTATTGTTATTTCCACGAAAATGACTAAAAATAATTCATATTCTTTTATATATGTATATGCCTATTGTATTTATTTATTTATTTATTCTTCACTGTATAGGAAATACAAGATTAAGACGACACAAAATAAAAGATACAATCGGCATACAGTGGGCGGCCTTATGGCTATAAGCCATTTCTTCTAGACAACCGTCGGGTAGAGGATAAAAATATAATAAATAATATTTCCCTCTTTAAAATAAAATAACACAATCTAAACAAAATATTTGCCCTTGTTCAGTAGTGTCCTTGCCAGTTCATAGGTAAACACAGGATAGACAAGTTTATGTTGTAGTAAACTAATAAAATTAGGTCTTTTGCAAAAATCTGTTTTTTGCTTCACAATAACGTTTTGTTTTCCACATAATATTATTAATTCGTTTGAATTAACAGCTACGACGTCATAACATGGCACTGAATCAAAACAATTATCGTTCATTCATTCATTCATTCACTCACTCACCTGTCTAGCTATAGCCACAGCAGTTTTCCTATTATCCCCCGTCAACAAACAAACTTCCAAGCCCATTTTCTTGAGACAGTACACAGCGAGATGGGCCTCTGGCTTCACCTCGTCGGCCACACCGATCGTGCATACTAGCTGATCTGGAATTTGTTATTTTAACGTGTTTTATTATTTATTTCTTTCTTAAGTGTACTGTTTTTGTAATTTTACTGTGTGTTGTGTTATACCTAATAACTTTTTTCATTATTTAGTATACTGTGACATTTATTGTCCCTGTTAAAAAATGAATCTGCGTATTTTAATTAGGAAACTGTTTTTATAATTCCACTGTGACATATGTATTATGTATATTTCTCTGTTAAAAAAATGTATCTGTATTGTTTAATTAGGGTACTGTTCATGTAATTATACTGTTTAGAGTACTGTTTTTATAATAATTCTACTGTGTCATGTATTGTCCCTGTAAAAAAATGTATCTGTATTTTTAGTTAGGGTACTGATTTTTTAATTATACTGAGTATTATATTGTCATTGGGGTACTGTTTTTGTAACTATACTGTGTGTTATAATGTCATTGGGGTACTGTTTTCGTAAATATACTATGTTTTTGTTTTTTTTTCAAACTCACCATTAATAGCCACCAAAACAGCAGTTCTGCCCAATTCCTCGTCATCACTAAGAACACTTTGAACTCGACGCGGCACGGTCACACCGTTACGGGCCATCCACTCTCTGTTGCCGATTAATATTATTTGTTCTACCTCCTGGAAAAGTTATTTTTAGTAAAGTGAAAATAAAAATTATTTAATGGGCATCATAGAATACAAAAATAAGCACGGCAAGTACAAAAATTGACATCAGAATAACAATGGGCGGTTTTATTTCAAAGTAGATAATCTTATTTTTAAGTGTGTTAAATTTTGAAAAACACTTTACGCTTATCAAATCTTCCAAATCGAATAAACCAAAAATTAATAAATTACATTAAATTTTAAACGCATATAAATAAATAAAATGTTTAGGCTTTTTTGTTCTTTCCAAAGGAATTGACTGCGTAGAACATTCCACTTTAGTACTATTATTATGGTTATCTTAATATATATAAATCTCGTGTCACAATGTTTGTCCTCAATGGACTCCTAAACCACTAAACCGATTATAATAAAATTCGCACACCATGTGCAGTTCGATCCAACTTGAGAGATAGGATAGTTTAAACATGTAGGTACCACGGGCGAAGCCGGGGCGGACCACTAGTTTTTAACATGATAACGTTTTTAAAATCGTTTTAGTCGGGTGACATGTTCAGAAACTTGTGTCACACCAAAACCTCACGAGCGCGATCGCACGTATAACGAGAGAGAGACGGACCGATCTCCCGTCTCATCTCGAGCGCAGCCACCAATAACACGTTATCACGTAAACATCTCGATCGTAAACCGACTTTACAGACAACCAATTTTTTATATATTTTTTTCTAATATTACGTGTGGACTGTAGTGCTAAATAAATTTCCTTTCCCACTCTAACCTGATCGCTATCCGTTCGTATGATCGCGTTCAGTCTGTGTGCAGCTTGTGCTGAACTGAGCGCGGCATCCCCCTCCCCCTCTATAATGTCTACGGGTACTCCGTGCAGGTGGAACGACGATGTTTCTCTGTGGAAATTATTATTAGTAGGTTACTTTTTCTTTAGTTGATAAGAGTGATATATTTTGTGATGGGAAATAGCAATTTTAATAACTCAGGCCCCGGAACCACAGA
The DNA here is from genome assembly GCA_907164685.1 of Colias eurytheme. Lineage (NCBI taxonomy): Eukaryota > Metazoa > Arthropoda > Insecta > Lepidoptera > Pieridae > Colias > Colias eurytheme. The sequence goes on along the minus strand of CAJQZN010035843.1, from coordinate 2,237 downwards.
TACAATAGAAAATCTATTGTGTATTATCTTATTAAAAAAATATGAATAAACTTATCAATTAAAACAAATCAATGTAACAAATAAATATTGGTTTGAGACGATTGACTCTAACTCGTGTTAGAGAGAGTGTAGTAGTGATCGCCCTCTGGTAACGCCAATATAATTAAAATAGTAAATGTAGAAATTAAATGTTTATTATTTTGTGGTGTGTTCCTTCATCCTTCCCTACATACGAGCACAACCAATCATCGCGTGGTCACTAACCACGTGACACGTCCAATAAGACGTGAACGCGACGTTCGTGTCGCTGCAGCCAGTCGGGTTCGCTCCGTGCCTTCGCGAGGTTCGGGACTCGGCCACCGCCGGAGAGCTTCCACGAGGCTCTCTAGATCATCAGGCATTGTGCCCTTGTAACATCACCGGGGTATCCCGTGCCCCGGCCCTTGGTCGCGCTCACCGCCGCGTGTGTGTTTGTGTGGAGTGTGGGACTGGACGCCGTTCTTGCCCGCCGCGAGCTGGAGGACCCTGACCGCGTGGCGGCGCGTGTGTTCTGGACGCTACTCCCTCCGACGAGGTACGTGCCGTGTGTATCCTGTCTATCCCTCTTTGCTAACACCACGTAGATCTAAATACAGTCCACTTTCATATCGAGAATATATTTACGTATATTTTTATATTGGCGCGACCACCCTCTCTAGTACGTAGTACAGTGTATAGTAAGTAGTAACTCAATCCATAGTAATATTATAAATGCAAAATTAACTCTGTCTGTCTGTCTGTTACTCAATCACGCCTAAACTACTGAACCAATTTTCATGAAATTTGGTATGGAGATATTTTGATACCCGAGAAAGGACATAGGCTACTTTTTATCCCGGGAAAATGACGCTATCACGAAAATCCCACGGGAACGGGAACTATGCGGGTTTTTTTTAACTGCGCGGGCGAAGCCGCGGCCGGAAAGCTAATGTTATAATATACCTGTCCCCAACCGGCGGCTCCCAGTCGGAGTCCCCCGCTCGGGGGCGAAGCGCCAGTTTGGCTCGGAGCCCGCAGCCCGGCGCCGCTGTAAAACTGCGGCAGTGTGCGCGAGGCTCTTCGCCTACTACTGCTGTACACCAGCTTACTATCGCTGTGTGAAATGGGTACGTAAATAGGTATTGAGGTAAATGGTTAGGAAATGGGTAGGTAAGTTGGTAAGTTAACTGGTAAAGTTTGAAGGTAAATTAAGGGCTGATTTTTCAATCCATGGTTAAAACTTATTCATCGAATAACGTATTAAACTACCATTTCAAAAATGTATTGTAATGGTCCGTATATGACAGTTTACAGGTGACATTTTAAAATGTTCGTGTAATACTTTATTGGACGGATAAATTTTATCAAAGGATTGAAAAATCGGCCCTCAGTGTTATAAATAATTAAGTTAGTGTAAAGATAAAAATTTCTGCTAGTTAAGCAAATCTATACTAATATTATAAAGCTGAAGAGTTTGTTTGTTTGAACGGGGTAATCTCAGGAACTACTGGTTAGATTTGAAAAATTCTTTCGTTGTTAGATAGCCCATTTATCAAGGAATGCTATAAGGCTATATATAATTACGCTAAGACCAACAGGAGCGGAGCCACGCGTAGTCACACCACGAAGCGTAGCTAGTGCAATATATAATATTACGCGAAAGTTAAAAAAATTTGTTGATGTCTTTTTAAAATGTGTGCCATTTTCAATACATAATTTTTCGAAAAATTGGAAAAACTTGAGCATTTGTGTATTGCAATTGTACGTCTTGTGTATTACAACTAAACATTTGTATATGACAACTTCGTCTTGTGTATGGCAACTGCACAGTCGCGTCTGACACTTCCACACTATTGTATGGTAATTCACAGTCTTGTGTATGGCAACTGCTCGTCTTTAGCAGCTGCACAGCAGCTGTTGCGTGTATGACAATTCCACACACTCATGTATGCCACTTCCACACACTTGCGTATGACACTTCAACACACTTGCGTATGGCCCTTTTACTCTGCTGCAGCGCTCACACACTCGCACACTTGCAATTGCATGTTTGACACTTCCACACACTCGCGTATGGTCCTTCCACACATCTGCCTGACTCACACACTCGCCCACTCACACACTCACCCACTCACACACTCACCCACTCACACACCCGCCCACTCACACACCCGCCCACTCACACACCCACCCACTCACACACCCACCCACTCACACAC
>CAJQZN010035840.1:3061-26798 GCA_907164685.1 Colias eurytheme | reverse complement strand
TAATAATTTAAAAAATATATTCATGAGTTTTCAATCTATAGTGGTTTGAGTCCAATGCAGTTGTTTATACTCTAATCCAATTTTTTATACATTTCTAGGCCATACGTATACATATATCTAGATCATACGCTGTATTATTGCAAGGTTACATTCGCAAAGAACTGTTTTATTATTACTTACTATCATTGATCATAATGAATCAGAGTGGAATCAATAAAGCCTTCGATCTATATAAATTCCTATAACCAAGCAACTACCTAGTCTTTTAAACGCCCAAATTAATATACTGTTTATGCTTCATAGTTGAAACTACTCTATTTTTACCCATACATACTACATAGTGTACGTGTCCCCTAGTGGGGTATGGGGCAGATGCATTAGGCATATATAAATGTTTCACTGATCGATTTTCTTTATGAACAAGTAGGTTATTAGCCATCTGTGTCCTGCAAGACCAAGACATTCTTTTTCTGTTCTACGCACAGGGAGGTGTACCAAGGAGGCGGTCGGACATACCTACATAACCCTTATAATACATAGCCCTTATAATTAATTTACCATTTTACAGCGATGCATTTCGAACGTTGAACATTCGGGCGTCATTATTGATTCTCGTAATTTGAGCATGATATCGATACTTGGCTAATTGCTAATTATTTCACTCGAATTTCTGATAAACGAAATGCACTCGTTCATCGCCCTTCTTTATCGCCGTCCGTCCTTCAATTATACTTAATGCGTAATTATGGTAAAAAGGATTAAATTTAAATTGTGTTTTTCTGATCTTAGTTAATTATTATTTAACATAAACATCGTTAATGAGTACTTAAAATCACTAGGTACATAATATAAAACAAAGTCGCTTTCTCTGTCCCTACGTCCCTTTGTATGCTTAAATCTTTAAAACTACGCAACGGATTTTGATGCGGTTTTTTTTAATAGATAGAGTGATTCAAGAGGAAGTTTTTAGTATATAATTTATTAGGTTTTAGACCAAGCGGGCGAAGCCGCGGGCGGTAAGCTGGTTTATGTAATAAACTATATGACATTCTATGACTTCTAATCTGTTCATCTATTTCAGCACAGGTTCGATGCTTATGCTTATACGTTAACTATATCTACTTATTTACTCTATCTTAAATTACAAATACTTCAACGTTCATTTTTGTTTATATTTAACCAAAGTTCATAAATAAACTCAGGAAATGTGATAAAAAACGTTGTTACAAATCAATTATTTTAAATGGTTATTTTTAATAAATTGATTTGTCCCGCTCCATTACCAATGATATGCATATTAAACACATTTTATTTATATTTGTAATATATTTTAAATAACATATTGATTTCTTTTCGTAGTCTATAATTAGTATCTATTGAAAAAACTAATTATCATGTTACTGTATAGTGTGTGGTGTATATCATCTTCATCATAAGCCCATATACGTCCCCACTGCTGGGACACGGACCTCCTATGAGGGTACAGACCATAATCCACCACGCTGGCCAAGTGCGGGTTGGCGGAAGTCACATGTCGTCGAACTTTTGATTCTTCGACGTCTCGGTTTCCTCACGAACTGTATAGACGCATAGTAATTTGGAATAAACTATAACACACAGAAACTTAGTTCAAATAATAATTGTGTCCTGCATCGTTACTGCTAGTCACAATCTATCAATCTCGCTGTTTCTAACCTACTCCGACTATATAGGACTATATTAAGTTGGAAAAACCCTCGTCTTATGCCGTGATTCCCACGCTAAGCCCGGACACCGCTATTAGGTACGCGTATTTAGGTATCTTCGAAGATTGTAGATAGAGTAGATTATTTAATCTATTTATATAAAAATTCTCATGTCTTTGTTTTGAACATAACTTCATCGAAAAGGCTTATCGATTTGTATCATATTATGTAATTGTATAAATAAAATCTTTAGAATCCTTAATTCCTGTCCTATACTGACTACACAGAATCAAGTGTACGACATAGTCATAGCGCTAGGTAATTAGGATGTCTTGGCAGAACATTTGCTGGGTTAACTAAATAACCAGTATAATATAAACAAATATAACATACCTCTTCGTCTTCAGCTATGTATTGGACTGCAGCCTGCTTCGCTTGCGTTTCAACACCACTCAGTTTCACGGGCCGGCCGTCTGCTTGGTCTAATACTGTGGACAAACGATAGCATATAAATACAAATTTATAAAAACAATTAAAGTTTGTTTCAACTTCGAGAAAATAAATAAATTGCATTTAGCTAACAAAGACATATTTGTCCTCTAGTGATTTTAAATGTGAATTTGTAGGCTGTTAGGTACTGATTTACTGTAAGAAACGAAACCAAACATCTAGTACATATAAGAAAGTGGCTGTCGGCATAAACCTACAATTATAACACGCCTCCTAAAATATGAGAGAAAATCTCAAGCATCCTATTATTATAACTACAACCAAATCTTATTTGAATTGGCGCTTAAATTCGCAACAAACTCGGCTTTTAGTTACTTATTAATTTATTACTGTCCCGCTTTTCGAGTAGGTACTAGGTACTTACGTAATCGAATTATGTAACTGTGCCAAATGACAAATAAAGATTGCAAACCATTACCACAATATACAGATCAATACGAGAATCGTAAGGGTATTATCACAATTGCAAGATATAAGAATAGGTACCCATTACCCACGATTCTCGTAAACACGTCTGCTTGTGTGCGTGAGCCATTTCGAACGTTTTGTGTGAAGTTTCCCTAGGTACTGGTTGTATCTGATTGTGCCATTACAGTAAAAACCCAAATTAATTGAAACAATGTTTACAAAACATTCACTTGTTTGTAAACAAGTCAGAAGAATTTGGCATTGAAATATTTCCTATGTTTCAATTATTAATTAACATACATTTATAATTGCATGTAGGTATAATATTATACATGAAATAACTTTCCAATATTTCACAATGTTTACCCAAATTGGTAAAGTATTTATATTATTGCACGCCTCATAAGCGAAGCGTTGAGGTGGGTACTACTGTCACTTCGCGCAAAACATCTGATTTTTCAAACTTAAAATGTCTTTATGTATCATACATTGCACTTGTAAGATAATACATACACACACATATTAAGAAAAAACACTATTTTTAACGTTCATGATATTTTTGATGTCATTTTTGTTATTTAAACTAGTTAAAAAACAGTTTAAAAAAGTTCTGTCTTGGACGTCCGTGTGTCTGTATGTGCGGATCCTTTTTCTTGTTAACACGATAGCGACCGAAATACTTTACTAATCGAGTCTTTTTTTTTCTCTTACGCTTGAGTATGCTCAGGAATAGAACCCTTTCATTTTTCAGGGTCTGATTCGATGTGGTTTAATTGTTATTAAATAAACAAAAATAATAATTAATAAATATTTATTAAAAAAAAATTATGAGGCGTGCACTTTTGGATTTTCCAAATTATTTTAACAATATAATAATATTAAGCGCAAGCCAAATTATTGCAATTATCTTTATTCACTCGATATTTCCTGATAAATTGTGTAAAAAATAAAAATATGTAAATGCCATAACGCACTTGAATATAATCTCGTTTATGTAATCATTAATATCAATTAATATTCATCAACATAAATATCGAGAAGAAAACTCTACACTTATCTTATCAAAACAATCCGTCTAGAATAACATATTACGATAATCTACCTCTAATCTTTATTTAGCATTTGTTTTGTTTTAAATTTAGGAGAAATCGGAATAAAATAAATAAATAATGGATCTTTGCCTAATTGTCTCCAGATGCAAAATTGTGTGAAACACACATTTAGAATATGTATCTGTCAATGAATGGATTCTGGATAGTATACAAATGCTAGTAGAAAATAAAAATAAAGAACGCAAAAATTCATCACTACATCCCAAGACTATCTCCAATATAAAATTGCCACACTCTCATACAAGATTGTTTACACCACATTACACACACATTTTTAAATTACTCCATGGAATATTACAATTAACGAAGATTGACGCAAATCGATCGATATTGTTTTTTTATCCATACTTAGTACTTATGACTATTAATAGACTTGGAATGTAAACAGAGTGGCGGATCCGTCCTTGTTGTAGCTATAAATACGTTGTAAAAGTCAATATATAATTATGCATTAAAAAGCGCTAAAAACTTTATCAATAAATTATTTATTGCTTTATAATTAATTGCATATTTTATCAGTCTTGAATATTTTAATTAATAAAATTCAAAAATATTAAAATTGTTTTAAGGTAATATAACAATAATATTGTAAACCTAAAAGAATATTATTCTGTCCGTCTATGTGCTAAGCTTCAGAATAATGTTTAATGAAATTATGCTTAAAGAAATCCACACGTTCATTTTGGGAATGCCCTTTTAAAAAACAAAACGACATTAGTTTACATCCTCGCCCCATATTTTTTCTCAGTCGTCGCTCGCTAATCGGTCACATTATTATTAATGTTTGGTTCAAAGTACAAATTGAATACGCAATCTTATCGTGATTACTCGAGCGCGATTTAAATGGCGCACCGTATTACCGATCACGATTTAAATATTAACACGACAGCACTTGATATTCGTTATCTGCGACGATAAGACAAGTGGGAAACACTTAGTCATTTTGCTATGCACAAAAATAAACATTTTAAATACCGGTTATTTGCATAATATGTGAGACCAACCTGGCGCGGATTTACCCGCATTGTATTGGTCTTAGCGTGATGATATAATATAGCCTTCCTCAATATATTATAACACTGTAATAATTTTAAAATTGGACAAGTAGATTCCTAGATGAGCGCGTTTAAAAAACAAATAAACAAACTCGAATAATATTAGTAGAGTATATTACATACATAAATGAATCAATTTATAATCCACGAGACGAACATAAAACTACAACAAAATATGCTTTGATTAATGTTTACTAAACCTACTCTATTTGAATAAGTCTCCATTCATAAATAAATATATTTCAAGTGCATTTCATATATTTAGCCAACAACAACATGCGACAAATAAGTTCTCTACAGCACAAGCGTTTGCATTGAAATTGAACTCAAAAATAGTTCGTAAATTAAAGCAAAAGCAAAAATAACGAAATACATGAACGCCTCATGAAACTCACAAAGGCATACGCGATCGGAAACATTTGCCAAGTATGAGAAACGAGAGAGTAACAGCATACAATTAATAATACGTTATAAATCACTTCTAGCGTAAACTTTCATTAACATTTTTAATTGAAAAGTACCCAATTATGTTCATCCATTTTTAAGTCCCAAGAGTGTTCTTAATTCTTTTCTTTGCGCAATAACTAATCATTTCTCTTAATACTTGTGTCAGTTCATAATATGGTCCCATCGGGAAAGTTCTTCTTAAAACAATTTTCATTATTTTCTACCAATGTTAGCAAGTTTTCCAACTGTTTCCGAGAACTCGAATTTTAGGTAGAGAAGATTGAACGACCCTGGATAATGAGGATCATTCGTGGAATTTAAAGAGGCACGTGTAGGTACAAAACATTTAATAGAATCATTATTTTATAGCAATTATCGACTATTTCAAAATATCAGTGTCAGAATAATATGATTTATTTTTAAAGTTACTAAGAATATGAAAGTCAGCTATTAAGATATCGCTATGAAATTGTTTTTGTATCTGGGGATAGTTAAAATCTAAAGAGAGATATATCTAAGAGTAGGCTACTTTTTACCGGGGTGAAATATCTCATTGCTATGAGGATTTTCTTTACATACGCGGTCGAAGCCGCGCACCTTGAGCTAGTGAATGTATAAAGCTTCTTTATTCAACAAATTGTTACACTACTTACAAAACCAACTATGCCTGAAAACAGTGAAACGCCGATGTCGTCAACTAAACCCAACATTGCACATCTGATAACATCATAAGCCAATATAATGAGATCGCTGACATGTTTAAGAAGCAAGCGAAGTTAGCAGAGTAGAACAAACTTGTAAACATAAGATAATAGGTATTTACTTTAGCAGGATTATAACCACGACCCTCCTTAATCTACTTTCTATACCTAGATAAGATGAACATCTGTTGTCTCATCATTATACATACGACACTCTTTTAAGCAATAATTTGTTTAATTATGTGATAATAGCTATTTACTTTAGGAGGATAATAACCACGACCCTCCTTAATCTAGTTTCTGTACCTAGATAAGGTGAAATATGTCATATTATCATTAATCATTATCACACGCCTCTATTATAAATCGACATTTTACAACAGCATTTGTATTCTTAAACTCTTCAAAATGAAATTACCACTCATCACGACCCCATTTCGCACGTTAATGGCGAAATCAAGAGACCTATTTACCGAATGAATTGAACCAATTCCTTAATTACGAACACTCGAGAACAGCTGTGATTATTATGATCGCATCCCAAACGATCGGTAATCACGTTATCATTACCAGTAATGACTTTATCATTCCTACTCATATCAACGGTACTAATAAGTACTATCACAATGTTTTCCCCATTCGTTGTGATTAATGGCATGTCTGGTATTATCGTACTGAATTTAAGAGTCATTTCGCCTGATGACTCTGTATATAACTGTACCTACTACCTACTGCGTATTTTGATTTATATTATCGTGCGAAAACAAAGTTAATATCACTTTTTCTATTCCAAATAAACCAGTTTTAAAGTCTTGTACGATTGTATGAAACTTGAATATAATATGTTATGTCACTCTTCGGTAATATTAATGCATAAAATAATGTTGCATAATTTGTGCAAAAACCTCAATCTGTTGCTTCATGGCAGCGTGAAAGACAGACAATATCCAGCAATCAAAAAGAACGACATGATGTCCATTGTCCAGTCAAATATCCAAAACTAAAACCACATAATTATTACCCATATGCTAGAAGATAAACATTAATGCTAATGCTGTATATTCTTGTCCATATTTAGAACACTGGATGGCAGCATTCACGAGAACAACTAGTATGTAAATGATCGAATCATTGCACACGGTAAGCAGTAGGTAACCTCCGTAAATTGTAATTAATTGACCAACTAGTTACATAAGCTGTTGCAAAAGTGCATAAACTAGAGCTAGTTCTGGATTTAACTATCAGTCGCTGAGTTTATTCTGTTCTAAATATCTATCTAGGGTAATTGTTAGGATATCTTTTCGTTGCACAATTTTACTAGACACATCTCACACCTAAGTACATAGACAACGGTTTTAACAAATTTCAAGGAACGAATATTTCGAGACTTTTTAATGAAAATAACACCTGAATTTTTTCAAGTAATTATACAAATTTCTAACATAATAGACTATATAGCATAGCAAAAACGCTCGAATAGTGCAAATTCTTCGTACAACACTGTAAACTAAAATCTCAGTTCGTTTAGCTGCCAACCATACAAGGAATGTTACCCACTTACCAGATATTTGTATGTAATATGTATTCCCACGATCACTTACACAACATTCACATGTACATTGACATTACCACATAGTCGTAATCGCCTTCAAGAATAACCGCGTGTTAAAATTAGTTGGTCATTGAGAAAGTGAATTCACGTATCCCTTATCGGGGTAAAGGCAGATGCATTATTCAAACATGTTTCAATTATTGATTTTCCTAAGGGATAAGTGACAGTCAAGTCAATACATATTGCTAAACTGATATATTATTTTCCTTCGTCTCCACCGTGAATCAAACACAGGACCTCTCGGTTCTAAACACATTAAACACTGTACCAAGGAGGAGAACATTGGAGACCAAGCAACTACATATTACCCAGTAATGTAGTGTGATTGAAATTGGCAGTGCAATGCCTTATCAATTATCACTCATATTATTCATTATAATTGATATGTTCAACTCGCCGTTTCGACGAACGAAGCGTGGACACTAGCAGACAGACATCAGACAGATAAATAATATTGCGTTCATGTTCGTTCAGGAATTTATATAAATCGTTATTAATGTGATTTACACACACACTTTACCTTTTAAGTTTTAAAACGTATAATTAATTCAAGTTGATGATTCCGCCATAAAAGTAAAACGGTGTTGTGCCTGTTTTTAAATCATACAGAACCCTTTTACAAGGGGATATTTAAAGAACAGACAAACTTATTGAGCTAAAATTAGAAGTAAACAAAATTTAATAAAAAACAGTATAGCGGAAGTTCGTACTTCCCATATGAATTAAGGCAGATGGTTTCACATCTGAATTCATTTTTAATTAGAAAGAACAAAAAGTAGCATCTGTTACGTTAAGCCTTTTTGTTCTTCATTCTCATACCGAAATTAGGACGAAAATATCATGAGATGTTTCAACGACTCCATTGTACACAAACGTAATCTTCAATAATAAAAAAAACGCCTTAAGCGATTATCAAGCTGCTAAATTGTTTAGTCATCAAAAGTATGCGTGACCAATAAAAGAAAATTCTAGATCGTATATTTGACGTTTCAGCGATATCATATGATTTAGATGACACACTTAAAATGCAAACGACACCAAATAAGTTAACAAGCGATGCGGAAACATGATACCATGTATTGTTCTAGTTACCCATCGGGATTTACTGTTCTACAGTTGATTTAGTTTACAAGTTAACCTACTAGAGAATGTGCATTTATAATGTACAAAACTTGAGTCCTAGAACATCCAGTTATGTCGGAAAATCCATTTTTCACATCGAACCATACATCATTCTAAGTACCTTCAAGAATGTTTCTGCGTAATACTGAGTCATATTTAAGGACAAGTCAGTTTGTTGCACCGGTCAAGATTTGTTAGTAGCATTGTATTAAATAAGAAAACATTTAACAACAATGTAACGTATCTGAATCTTTTAGGGTAAACATCCTCTATAAAAATATCATTAAAGCAATTCTATACACGCAAAGCTTTAATGATAATGTAAAATAAACCACACAAAAACGTGGTTATTAGTTAAACAGACATTCCGAGCACATAGTGAGCGTAATTACGAGCTTGTGACGTACATAATAATTAGAATGACGTAAAACCAAAAAGTGCTAATCCATTCATATCCATATTGAGTAATCAAGAAGGAAACAATAACACAGAAGAATACACTAGATATTCCAAAAGGAAAACGTAGAACTGCAGTCATAAAACCCGTTGATGGCGGTATCCCTGTAGCGGTCACGTGACACGTCGACCGGATCATTTGAACGACAATTCGCTTTAGTCACGTAATGTTACTGGGAACTTAACTGTTGTTTACAGTGCCTTACGAGCGGGAAGTCCCAGAGCATCGGACAATTGCAATACATTGTATGTTTAGATGCGTATACAGAATTCAAAACGCTCTATTTGCCTTTATGAGTGTCATGTAAAAAATAGAACTACTGAAATATATTGTTACCTGCATGTACATTATGATAATATGATGAGGAAAAAATATATAATAAAAATTATTTGACCAGTAGACAGCTTCTTTGTTCCTGAGTGACGTAGGTTACATTTTGTCTAGTTTTTATTCCGGTTCAGCCCGGCCTTAATGCGCACTATATTTTTTCGTAATATTTTTTGTGCAATTATCATGCACTATTAAGACTTCCCCAAATATTTAATTAACAGCTAATGAACATATTATACTGTTTAATGTTCATATATTTTGCAATACTAAAATATTTACATCTTTAAAAAACTATTTTACCCATGTATTTAAAACATCGCGGTTGACATTTGTCAATATACGGAATTCTAGAAAATTCCAATACCCTCTGAATCAGACGCACATCAAATTATATGACTACTTGTTGTTGTGTGAAACTGACCTTTAACTATTTGCGCCATGGATAAACGGGCGTTTCCGCCCACAAATTCTCACATAAAAAACGAGTTATTTATGCAGTTCTTTGACACATCGCCTACTCTATTCTATTTATGGTTCGCCTTGCAATCTGAAAGACTTGTGGTGAATCTAATAATAAACCCTAGGCCCATATCGAGGTATGTTTAACGTAAGAAAATCAGATAATTATGGCTTATTTACAATTTATAAGGTAAACTATAATACAATTTCACTGTGTTTTTAGGTTTTTAAACTAACTACTTATTTTGAATCGATTCTAGAGAAACTATAACCCAGTTACAGATACGGCTGTATTTTGTTCTAGCCTCTGCAGTGAAACCGCGAATCAAAGCAGCTCAAATTTAATTTATTGTAAGATTGAAAAATAATGCATGTTTTTCTCCGAGATGCTATTTTTGTAATGCCATTTTGTCATATAATTATTTATTATTTCCTGATTAAGATAAAAATATTTTTTACAATACACATAACATTCGAATTCCATCTTGTTATCATTGTCTTTAAGATTGCCACTTTGGCACATTGTTTAAATATTCTTGTCACTCATACCAATACATACATCGATATGACTCCAATACAAACCGCATATAATATAACGAACCTTTATTTGCTATTTATAAGAAAAATATATCAATAAAAAAAGAACAAAATATTTTCCATACACATTCCTCAAACACACCTTCCGCATAACGTATGCTCGATAGTGACGTCACGAAGCGAGAAAATTAGCCCACGTATATACTATACATACTATATAATCTGTTTGTCCACTTGTTAAACGGTCGTTAATCTGACTGGTGTTAATTGAAAGCGTATAGATGACATTAATCTTTTACACGGCGTTTATCTAAGTTATAATTAAATATTTCTGAACCATCATTAAGTGAATAACACCTCTGTTAATAAGTATCTATCTTCAAAGATAGGAGACTCTTTGTAATCATATTTAGAGCCGACTTTATCTTATCAATGCTCTTCTGATCAAAAGACAAATCTGTCCACTTTATTAAGTGCATGTTTATTGAAGCAGTAAATCCATTCATCCATCCACAAAATCCAGACAGTGTTATAAGTTATAACACTAGTTCATATTTACTGTCAGTATGACATAACCCTACTATCAGTAATCAGTACGACAATCCTCTATCAACCACCGATCAATAGTATTCACCCTAGAACCAACTGCTGCCATAATTTGCTGAAGATGGTTCCATAGGTGTAAACCGGTAATCTCCGGTCCACACGGCGTCACATCACCGCGAACTGGTATGCTAATATACTCCATTACAATACCCACCGATCGATTGAACGCTCAAATACGTTTTCCGCGTATATTATTAACGAATCATTATCTCATATCATGACTATATATAGTTTACAGATTGCTAATCAGTCGCAATTGCTCACCAACTATAGTAAAGCATTTGTGCGTCCCGTTTTAATATTCATGGAAGTGAAGGTTTAAGAAAAATGTGAGGAGAATGTAAATGAGCTTACAAAATATTCGATAACAATAATAATTGCAGAATCAGACTCAGTCATAATCATATTCCCACAAATACATAGTCTCAGATGAGATAATCTCGTATCAAAAAGCTCTTAATTAGTTGAACTCCAAAAAGAGAAGTTTGAATCATACCTCTATTTCCACAAATGCCGTAATCAATGGTTAAATATAACAAAGGTACATTACATCACGGCTCAAGATTATTTACGACTACGTTCTTACAATTAAGTCTAGCCTGTGTCCGGTTCAAATAGGAATTAATTACTGATTTATCAAATAGTGCACTTAGAATTTTCCTGTGAATTCCACTACACCTACTTACAATAAACGATAGCTATTAAGTTTGTTCCCAAATCTACCAGAATATAACTTAAATAAAGGTCTTGTCCATTATTGATTGTATAATAAGACGTAATTGCGTATTTGGAATCGAAAGCTCGCTTATCAGTCTTCATAATTTAATTACTGTCTTACGATCTTCTTACTTCTGAACAATTCCCTTCTGACAAGAGATTATATTAAAGCCACATTCTTGAATACAATGAACTGATATTAATAGTCAGCTACACCCAACTCTGACTCAATATAACGGTTATAATTATCGTAATCTCGATAATTATAACTTCCAATACAAATATGGAGCAATTGCACGTAAGTTATTAGAAAAAAGGTAACGCGTGTATTTAACAGGATAAAGACGTTTAAATAGAAGCGGAATCTATTAGCATCGTCACAGCTAGTTCCGGCTTGCATGCAAATTAACAAGTAACAAGTCAGCAGCCTAGCCTAGCGACATTTAAATTAACTGGTTTATAATTTGGGAGACTATTTAGATGCGTGATGATGTTATTCGTCTAGACACTTCGAAATGAGTAATAAGAAACACTTTAGATACTAAAGATAGCGAGATGAAAATTAAACAAAAAACCGGCGAAGTGCGAGTCAACTCGCGCACGAAGGGTTCCGTATTATGGGGACCCCCCTAATATATATATTTTTAATTTTTAGTATTTGTTGTTATAGCGGCAACGGAAATACATCATTTGTAAAAATTTCAGCTTTCTAGCTATCACGGATTATGAGATACAGCCTGGAGACAGACAGACAGACAACGAAGTCTCAGTAATAGGGTCCCGTTTTACCCTTTCGGTACGGAATTCTAATAACGGTGTAGAAACTTATAAGAATAAATCTCGGTCATACTCGGTATCACTTGTATGATCTTGCAACCTTCTTTTTAACGCTTTGTCATCAAGCTTATTGCCCGTTACGTATCAAACCTTCATCTTGTACGTTGTAATTTTCGCAACTGCAACGTTATCTGATCATCGTATCCGTATAACAGCTGGTATGGGTTTTAGGTTAATTGATTTGATCACAGGGAGTTGATTACTTTAAAATATATATACTTACAAGAAAGTTTTTATTCACATTATTTCACTGTACTCACAATTCTATTACATTGTAACTTGCATATGGGAACACAATATGTCCTGAGATAAAACAATTTTATTTTATTAGACATGGATATCGTATTTACATAATCTGTATTAATTGTCCGTCTTTTGATTTTTTTACAGGTTGCATATTATTATAATGCATTACTTTACTGTAGGTACTGATAACTTTTAACCAAGAATTTTTAAATCGGCCCTATTTAGATTAAATTTTATGGGTTTAGGTTAGATATAATTTTAAGGACATAAAACAATTGCCCGAGCAACATATTGAATATCTACAAACTAATAACATAATATGTGTCAAAATAAAATTCGTCAAATCGCCATCCACTTTTATTAGCATCTGATGATCTAATTCGCATTTCGTATATTAGGTATTGTCCAAGAAATAATGACTTTTACCAACAAAATACCTAGAATAGAACTGAGTTCATCCAAAGGAGCGACTGCCCACGCAATATATTTTAATTAAGTCGACCTGCTATGTTTAACTTCGTCAAAGCAAATAAAGTTAAAAGGGAACTTGTTTTGTGAGCACTCTCATTACTAAGCCAGGCTTTGATTTTTTTCGTATTACCAATTACTTATTTGTGATGATTTTAACGTGTAAAAGCACATTGAACAAATATTGAATTCATAAATATACCAATATTTGAAGGGTATTGAATTTAATAATACTTATGTTTATTAATATAAACATATCGAAGTAAACATTCAATTCGGTCTATTCATAATTTAATCTACGTAAAAACTGAAGATTTACCTACAAAAAATTAAACCAATACACAACCAACTATGTAGGTATATCTAAACTCTCACAACTTTAACAACAAAGACAATACCACAGTCACAACAGACGCATAAACACGCGACAATATAATCTCCAACAATCCATCAGGATGCAAAGCGGTCTCCAATCCGATAGACAGCATTACAATTCCACGCAGGTGTATCCTTGAGATGGCTGCCACAAAGCAGACAGCGTAAGATCTAAAGCCCGTCTGAGGTGACGTTAAAATACGCGACATAACATACGAGTTAATAAACTTTTAAGCGAATCACTGAGATTACTTTTAATCGAGGTACCTACCTATATCTTTTCAATAACAATATTTTATGTGGGGTGATTAAAAACAAAAACTTTATAGGTATGTTAGAGATAAGACAATATAATAATATATATAAACAATGTTTTACATTTCATATTATTTAACCTCGCAATAAATTTTGTATATAAAATACCTACATCTTCCTAAATCAAAGCAATAATTTATCAGGACATAACTAAAATTAAGTATAATTAAACCTCCTAATTCTTTGATCGTGTTTCATTATACTAAATCATAAAGACCTCAAAAACCCTTAAGAAGAAAACAATAGCTTGCAACTTTTCTCATGATTATGACTGATTCCTGCACATGCATATTTTGAAATAAAATATAAGGTAAAATGACTTGCATGTTCAAATAACTGCAATCCGCGTCCTCCAAGTATAAAATACCGATTCGGTTTTTACACTCCCCACTCAGCTATCAATCGATGAATTGAATCGTCACGTTGCACAAGAAACACCGATTATTTTAGCTTAACTTGTCTACGATTAAAAAATATCGCTGAGATTGCAAGAACTTTAATTACATAGATATTTCAAGTTTCAACGAAGAAAATTATTACTGAAACGTTTTATCCTTGACAAAATCTTGTAAGCCAAATTTTAGTGTAACTATTGGCTTTTGTGTTAGAAATTAAAATATTCCCTTTATATATGTCACATTTTTAATAGCCAATAACTACTTCTACGAAAACCTTATGAATAGAACTGAAATCATACATCCGAACATAAAACCTAGGCAAATTATTTGAAGATTATTAACCCGGCTAAGTGATCGATAAATGGCAATATACGGTCAAGCTCGTTTCATTCACCTTAATAGCATTGACCTTTGTAAGGCTGATGATCTTTCTACACTTTGTCCGATTTGATATAGTTTAAATAAATTTACAGTAAAATCTGCACCGCTTTGAAAGTACTTGAACGTCCATCTTTTTACTTTACCACGTAAGTCAACTTTCTAAAGTTTTGCGGTGCTCTGAAAGTTTGTAAGTCTTCAGCACTTATACAGGCGCAAGCCTTTATACTCTAGAACTTTAACCCTAAATCTATGCTAGATGTAAAACGATCAATATCGAATAGAGTTTCAACCACACTGAGAATATGCGGCCAATCTCACGTTCTATTGACCTTAACAGCGGTACGTTTACCGCCCTCTTGGGAACTTAGTGATCTGTGATGCTATACTACTTTAGTATTCACTTTATTATGAGATTTTTATATTTAATTTCTTAGCGTAGGCTTGCATATTTCGAAAGTTCTGGTATACGAGCTGCATGACTAGAGATAGTTTGGTACAAAATTGTCTAACAAATTTCTCAACAGCCAATTTTTTCGCAAATATCCACGCAATATATCTCATTATCAAGCCACGTGCATAAGTCGCCTCTATATATTGTGTCGGAAATTATTAAAGCATTCCGAGATGAAATTCGCTATTCCGGGGCTATTCGCCGGGAAACGGAGCTGGAATTTCCCCCAGGAGTTACAATATTGAACGGCAACATAAGCTTTATTAACTCGGATATCAAATATTGTGTAGGTAATACGTATCTATTATGTACCCACCTTTATCATCGAAAGGTGAAAAATCATTTTCAAAAACCTTAACATCATCATGAGTTTTATGTACTTAGTTTATTTAGTCCTTTGAACAGAAGGACCCTATAGCATAAATTTGATGTTACCCAAGACAAAACAGTCATCTAAAGAAAGTTTGTTCTATCTCCAGGAGACACCAACTTCTACGTAACGTTCTCCTACATATCATGGATCTTACTTATCATTTTCAACTCTCCAATAAGATATTATAAGCACTCATGAAGACAGATCATTTAAAATGCCCCTAATAAGCTATCCATAAGTCAGTCTCGATTCGTGCTGCTTACCACGGCGGTGATTTTCGACGGTCAATTACACTTAAATCCTTTGGAAATGTTATTGCATCGTTATTTGATTTTATGCTCCCCTAGACTGTAGCAAACGTTTTATTGCTGTGCTGTTATTTGTGTTGATTTGTGTATCTTTCATACGCACAACGATAAGTTTACGACGGCATTCAATATATTCAAATCAAATAATACAATTTTATCTAGGTATTCAGCTAAACATAGTGTAGGTACAATGTTCTTAAGGTGAAAGTTTGTCTAGGAGGGATCATAATATGAAGTCTAGAAGGTAAAAAATGCCTTCTGTTATCTATTTTATTTTATACGGGAATCATACAGTCTCACACAAAAGGATAAGCAATAAAAATGACTTGACTGAAACACTTGGAATTTTTTATATTCAGAATAAAAATTCATATGAAATTTTACCCCGACAAAATTGTACTAAAAGTGAACTTATTTCATTAACTGGATTACATAGACCGGGAGATACTGACACAAAATTTCGAGTCATTTGTAACAGGATGGCGGTTCTACAGGGTTCTTAGTACGCAATGACAAAAAGAAAAATGATGGTGTGAACGCTGGTACCGGCGGCTTAGTCGCGTGGGCGTTAGTCTAACTCGTCGGAAAATAGCGAAAGTCAAACGATTTGTAACAGTATGGCACTTATTTTTCCTGGAAGTTTGAGGATCAAAGATTATAAATACAAAATTTCAAAGATCTAGGTGTTGGAAATCTTCACTTATATAAATTAATACTAAATTAATTTTTCAAGTATGACAGCACTTTCACATGGTCACATTTTATCAAATACTCTCCAAAAATCCAAATGCAATACTGGTACAAAAAGTTTGGCGAAATAAATTTTTTTTGCAGATTTTCGGCGGTATGGCGACCATTTGGAATCGTCCGAAAAGTATGGCATGGCGATTTTCGTAAATGGCTGCACGACGATGGTTACCTGTGCAAAAGTTAGCCTGGTACAAATGGTTGAATAATTGTTTTATTTAAATCAACATATTCGCGTCGGTATGGCGGGCTGTAAGTCACACCGGAAAAGTATGGCATGACACTACCGCCTACTTCTTTTTTATGGGCTATCGGTAAATACTAAATTTTTTGTGTTACAAATCGTTTGACTTTCGCTATTTTTCCGACGAGTTCGGCTAACGCCCACGAGACTAAACCACCGATACCAGCGATCACACCATCATTTTTCTTTTTATCATTGCGTACTAAGACCCCTGTAGAACCGCCATCCTGTTACAAATGACTCGAAATTTTGTGTCAGTATCTCCCGGTCTAACAACGCATAGCGCATTAATTTTGTAGCGTAAGCGTATGTGATGAATCTCTGAGTACGTGCTGTTTTATTACATTTTAAATATATTGCTCAAGAAGCATTCTTTGCATAATAAACAATTATTGTTGTGTGCCTAAATGTAAATATTTTTTTATGTGTAATATTGAGATTTAGTAGTTAGATTATAATATGTTCTGTTTTTTTTAAATATCTAATTTTAATCGTAAATTACAAATTTATTAAAGCTCTCATTGTGTAATTCTTGCATAAAATGTACTTTATGCGTAGTTTTAATTACTACGCTATGCCCAAAAATAACATATTTCTAAACGTGTAAAATGCAAACGTGAATAAAGAGGTATGTATTCTCATCCAACCTTCACACTCTTACAAAATATGATATTCGATGTGTAAGAGGGACGACCTCGACCAAATATATTTTATCTTCAATTATGATTATTTTCTGGATTAGTAATGGTTACGTTATTGAACGTCAATATTCACGAGAACATAAAATGCCTTTCCACACCATAAAAAATACCCAGTTTAAACCAAACATTCATTTTCAACTTCAAACTTTCATTCGAATGTAGCAACATACTCGCGACTTGTGAAATTTCCAAAGCATTACAACGCATTCTCTATACCTATTCCTATAAGGAAAACTGTATCGTAACAACTCGTATTGGTCGTGTTGCGCGCCATATTTTCATCTGTTATGCCGACAACCACGTGCAACAGTACTCTAATAGCGTATTTACACATTTGCCTCGTCACTCGACGAACATTTGCATTGTATCACCGCGAGCCTCAGTTCACGTGCATTTGTAAGCAGGTAGTACTTACGTTAGTAAATAAATACCTACTACGTTAATAAGTACCTAGTACTATTAAGTTCGCGTTCGCCATTCGTGCCCATTGAGCATCCGAAAAACAGCTCTTAATGCGAATCACAAGGCGAATAGCGAGTGCACGTTTTACAAATACGTGTTCGTTATCCGCCTCGCAATTCGCGTGTGTAAACTCGGCATAACGCTAGATTTGTTCGTTGAAACCTGGTTACGCTAAAACTAGGTTACCTATCACCTCAGTCTCGCGTACAAGTACACACTTGAGTGAGTGGCTGCATGTTAAGCGGGTGCACACGGGTATACATAAAAGTGACTATGTAACGTGTTAGGTTTTAAGATGGGGATAAAATGTGATGAAAAAGAAATTTTATCAGGTTTAGATTGCATGTTAGGGATACAAATAGCAATATTTTTTATAATACAAAAACGTAGGTAAAGGTACGAACCGACATTTATTATTTTTACAAAATTTATTGAATTAGGTATTATAAATAGTGAAATAGTTTCCAGCAACAGTTTTTTTATTTAGAAGGGACCAATTTGCAATGAGACAGAAAGTGTGCGTTTTACTCCTATAGATCCCTACTAATACAGTGGGCGCTTGCTAATCCGGCACCGGCAATTTTTCCTCTATGCCGGATTGTCGGAAATGCCGGATTATCGAATTAGTATAGGAAATAAGACTTCATATTTAAAATAAGTAAGTACAGTTCAGTTTAAAATACGTAAGTTGAATTTATTATAAAAAAAATACATAAATTAATTAAAATATTAATTAAATAAGTATTAAAATTACATATTAGGTTCATCATTTGTGACGTTTTCGTTCAGTAATCCGGCGTTCAGCTATGTTAAATGCCGGATTATAGAGCGGGCTCTCTGAGTCCCGAAGTGCCGGACTACTGAGCGTGCCGGATTGGCGAGCGCCGGATTATCGCGCGCCTACTGTATTATAAATGCGAAAGTAACTCTGTCTGTCTGTCTGTCTGTTACGCTTTCCCGCTTAAACCTCTCAACCGATTTTGATGAAATTTGGCACAGACAATCTTTAGAGTTTAGACCCTGAGAAAGAACTACCTACCTTTTATCAAAACACCACGCGGGCGAAACCGCGGGCGGAAGCTAGTTTAAGATAAATTAGTTAACGACAAACACCCAATAAACTTTATTTAACTGGTAATAATATTAAATTTTATATACAAATAATTCGAAACAGTAATTGGAAACACATAAATCAATAAATCAAATAACCGAAGCATTTCGACCTTAGTATAATGGCAAAGGTAATTTTATGAACAGAAATACCGATTGGTATTAACGTATTTGAAGAGCAATGAATTCGAATAAGCATAATTTCCAATGAATGAATTTAAAAGGATTAATAACGGAATATTATTTTTTGTACTTAAAAATATACATATATATATGAGAGGACAAGTTCAAGATGTTTCGAGATGTTTTATATCCTTGACCATTAAAATTTTTAGAAATTTGAATATTCATATATAAATAAATTGAAGTTTATTTAATTTCCATAAAATTAAAATAATTCAATAATAAAACATCTAAATCGAAAAGTTTTAAAAACCCATCAAGTACCTACTAGTTGATGGGTTTTTTAAACTTTTCGATACATACCTATGTAATTAGCGTGATAATTTATTTTGAAAACAACTTTAAACATATTTGTTCTTCCATTAAATATAATACTTTACACATGAATAATTATTTATTATTTCAAGTCAGACGAGAAAACTTTAGATAGCCTGCAGTTACACAATAAATAAGAACGTACTAACTAATTCAATTTATCTTTTTCTTAAAATATCTGGTACTGACAATATTATGCTTAAAGTATGCACTTTCTCAAAAAGATAAGATACTTTCGACTACAAATAATATATTATATACATTACTTACTTTTACAACGGAGAAAGCAAAGGAGCAGGTGAGCTACCTGATGTTAAGTGGTTACCATTGCCCATAAACACTAGCAACACTGGCGGTATCGAAAGTGCTTTGCTGATTTTTATGAAAATAGGCTACGTCTATAAAAAGGCTACAAATAAATACATACAAAAACTTATTACTCTAAATATAGTAGGTATGGGCTACGTCGGTAGTTAAAAGGCTATAAAACTTCCATTACATAACCTCTTCGATCTATACTCAATAACATCGAAACCTTCAAACAGATTGTAATACCACATATGACCAATGCAATTAATGAGTGTAGTGCACTTGCGAAGAGTGGTCACGGCCACCAGTCACTTGGTGACATGTCTCTGTACAATCGATAGTGTGATTTGTGTAGATACTTATTGCGTTGACTGTCTTATCATTTCTACTATGCCGATTAACATCTTAACATCTGGATATAAAACCTTCAAACAGATTGTAATACCACGTAGACCATAATCAATCAACGAGTGCACTACACTCGCGAAGTCAATACGATACAGGCATATAGGTAGAGGCGAGTGGTCACTGCCACCTGTCACTTAGTGATTCTGTGTTAGTATTGCTTTCTTTGCTATATTCCTATTTCTAATTCCTTCTTTTTGTAAGCTACCCTCAGTTGTACACTTGCTTATTTATTTCTTCTAGAAAAACTGTTTCATTCATATTTAATAAATAAATAATTATCCATAAAGTAGGCAGTTCTTCTTACAGAACGTAGAAATCGTATAAAACTTGTATGGTCGTCATATAAAATTAAGAACAGCCAATATTACATTATGATGCAGGTCAAGCGAATTTTCACGTCGTTGTTTCTCACAATTGTTTAAATACGTTGGCAGATATTGTAAATAACTACCTACATAAAGTAAAACAGAATTGCACAAAAAGTAAAACATACTATAAATAAGTTAGGTTCAACAGTCAACAATCGTATAGATGACTGTAAAATAAACAATAGAAATATATTCTTGCATATTATATGTATAATCGAAACTATTGTCGAGCCAATTTAATAGGCAACATTTGACGTCTATCAATTTTATCTTCATGGGGTGGTTACCTGCTTAAAGACATCGATTAAAGTCAATTAATCGATACGGACTTGAAACATTTGTCAATCGAACTTGAAACACATGTCAATAATTTATGATGATTTTTATTCCCAAGTAATCAATGCATTCGATTCTAGATGTCATATTTCGATTTTTAGAGTAACGTCTCTGGTATTTAAAAAGAAAAAAGGTTTATTGACACAAAATTGTAGCGACGTCAGTTCTTTAAATCAGAAATTGTTTATTATGTTTAGAATGGTTTATCAGTTAAATCAAATCCTAAAATTACTTGTATCGGTCATTATTATTATAAATATGTAATCGCAATTGAAAAAAGTTAAGCAAATGTGCAGTTCTAACAAAACGAAATATCATGTTATTCTATGTCGTCGTTACTAGGTTAAGTTGTTGAATTTTGTTGAACTGTCAAATGTTGCCTATTAAAATGGCTCTACTATAAATTAAATATTCAATAACCTACACAAAAACTACACACGCAGACAAATATAGAATAGCTGATTTTGCTAAAAGTTTCTCTGATATATTAATTAAGAATTACATTATTATTTAACTTGTAACTTTAGAACAAGAACAATGGAAATAGAGATTCAATTTTAAACTAGTACTACATACAAAGAATATACCTACCATTGAATATTTATAAACATTTAGAGTTTTGTACACATTAACAGTCTCCGAGCGCGAGATGATCGCATTCTTACACGCACAGAATCGCTAATAAAGCGAAACCGATTTACAATCATGTATACGTGAATATTTTATTAATGCTGACGAAGCGCAACAAACTCAATAATAAACATATAAACATCGTTGATTATTATACCTAGTTTATTTACGAACAGCTGCTATGCTTTTATAAAGAAAAAATAAACTTGATGGAATTAAACTCATATCACATGAGACATCTGCCAACGTGTGCTTGGCCTGCGTGGTGGATTATGATTTATGGCCTGGCACTGGGAACATAATATTATATGGACCGATGATGATGAAACTTAAGATGGAGATGATTTGGAAGTTTGTATAAAGAATATAGATTTTGACCGATCATTATTAATTCAATTGATATTATCTCGTCCTTTTGTCGTAAAGCGTCAACAATAAAAAAAAATATATAAGTTAAAAATAAATTAAGCCAACGAATAATTACACATAATATTTCATTATTAAATTGCAGAACAAAAACAAAGCTATATGAAGAATCTCATAAAATAATTTAGCTACCCTTGGAAAATTTACCTTGTAAAATGTATATTTGAGAAACATCGTCATTGGCATTTTAATTGAAGCCTCCTTGGAAATTGGGCATAGATATTAAGACTGTTTTAATAAACGTCGATAATAGGATACGAAAGAAGTATTTTTAAAATATAATTATTAAATAATTAACAGCTTGACGGAATTATTAGTTGTTGGACTATTATTACAGGAGAAAAAGTGAACCCCTATTGAAGTATGAAAATTTTATTTTTCTCGGTAAAGGTTTATCTTATACGAATGCTCTGACAAAAGAGGAAAAATTTTAATCAGCTGTCTTCTTTCCTTAACATACCATCTGTTTAGCTTGGCATTACATTCCGGAAACATTATCCTACGTGTTAATGTATGTATCAAATATATATTTAGTATATATCGACGTTAGCGAAGATCGAACCATTTAAAAACACAGGAGGGAATCTTCAGTTGATGATGATTGATGAGAAACCAATATAGACACCAAAAGGTTGAGTAGGTGGGTATTTTTGCTCATTAAGAGGTCAATTACAAAGTATCTGTCACTTTTCTATATTTCCGCTTAAATCTAAACTTCATTATAATCTTAATATTATTGTCCCATTGATTTTGTGACTGAATATTTGCGAAGCTATATATAACTGTTATCACATTCAGTTTAAACTTTAAAACAATCCGCGCTCGACATCAACACCATACTCAAAACAAAACCAAACAAAAGCCAACAATAAAAACAGACATCCTCTAACCCACGACAACAATTGTTCTAACAGACTAACAGACAGTCATAGTTCCTCTTCCGCATAATAATAAACGACTAAGATGACGAGGTTACATTTATTGGAAGCATCTGTAATGCTTTACAGCCGTGATGTTTGACTTTAATCGTCGAATAGTTTGAATTTTCCCGTACCTTCTAATAAACATGAATTATTAGAATTAGAAGGTGTTCTGCAGTTGAATATTGAGTTACTTGCTTCTAAAAGCTGTTATTTTGTAATGTCGCTTTGGCCATTTTATGATTATATTAACAAAACAACTCTATGAGACTGTAACGTATTCATTATTTAGGTCTTTAGTAAAATCATTCACATTCTGAAGTGGACAAATATTAGGAGTTGGGATTATCATCCAAATAACATCACAAAAACTTGTAATACGTTATCGATATCGACATTATAGACCGGGATCCCTCGCCCTTTTTCGTAAGTGATTACTAACAAGCTAAATTTTCGTCAGTAGCTTCATTTTGACGAGACGCCCAACATTAGCTAGTACAAAAATTTCGTAAGTGGTAGCTAACAGGGGTAATGAGAACATAATTTGTTGATTTAGTGGTTATCAAAAATTCATTACTAACTGGTTTTTTTATTTATAATTCTTATAATAATAATCTAAATTAGCCGAAAAAATATTTGTCCTACAAAATGCTAGGTTTGATCAACGA
>CAJQZN010035837.1:0-15219 GCA_907164685.1 Colias eurytheme | reverse complement strand
AAAAATCGGAATGCCGGACAGTAAAATTCCTTGTAGTGCACAAGCGCTCTTATACGAATTTTCCTCATCTATATAAATTTTCCCGACGTATAGAAAATTTTCGGACTTATGAAAATTTTCCACCTCATAGAAATTTTCCCGACTTATGGTTCTATTACGGTTATGCTACTATTATGTATTCTGGGGTGCAGTGTGAATCATTTATCCATTCTCTATTACTTTTGCAGTTCTACCGTCGTCCAGCAGCAGCGCAATTCGACGCGCGATATTTAGCAAGCAACGCGGAGCAGTTCAACGAGCCGCACACGCCGATCGTGCGGCAGGCGCGGCTCGTCACCGACCTGCTGCTCTCCATCATCAGGTACCCTCGACACCAGGTAGACCAACCATGTGGGAACAGCTGAAGTGGAAATACGGGAAGACCGCATTCTAACACCGTAAGAATTTTTCAAATCGGACCAGTAGTTCCCGAGATTAGCGCGTTCAAATAAAGGCACAGCTGTAGCTCCATTCGAAAGGTACGATTTCCGAGATCAGACGAACGTGCAAGAAATGCAAATATAAAGGAAAAAATTGCGAGGAATACGACATGTCAAAGAAAGAAAAAGTTCGATGACATGTCTCTGCTGCATGCTTGCACTTGGCCGATGCGCTGGTCAAAGCCAAATCAAACTTGACATTGCATAAAACTATTTTTTACGCTCAGACTGAAAATGCGATACATAAGCGAAAAAATGACGCAATCAAAGAGTAATAACACGATATTCGTGTTGTGGTCAAAGTAAAAGAGACAACATAAAATTCGTGATGTGGTCAAAGTAAAAGAGACATAACACACAGATATAATGCGAAATTCACTTGTACCTGATTATATTTTTACAACCTAATCTATCTGGTCAATACCAACACTAAAATCAACCTTATTCGCATGCACTTAAGTTTCAAACTCAAACTTATTCAATTACGCTTCTAATAAAAGCACTTTCGAATCGTCATTACATATTTTTAACATTTACCACGGATTCGGAAAGCAGTATCTATGGAGAAGAACCGGCAAGAAACTCCATAGTTGTAGTTTTTAATTTTATTTGTATAATTTTCAATTAATTTTATTTCATTTTGATTATTATATTGTTATTTGAATTTTATTAAGTGATTATTTTAAAATTTATTTTATTAAGTTAAAATGTATTTAATGTGTATATTATTGTTATTTTTTTAATGTAATTAATTTTTTTGTAGTGCATGCAGTGCTCATTTTTTATTAGTTGTCCATCATGTCCCATATTTTTTGTGTATTTTTCATGTAAAACAATCGATGTACAGCTGCTAATGAGCCATGATAAAATAAAAATAAAAAAATAGTTGCTGTGTATTTTAGTAAAAAGCAATATACATATTGAACATTTTCAGCAATAGGCATTTCATAATACAAAATTCGTGTTGTACCAAAAACATTAAACCTTATTCGCATGTATTAAAGTCGAATTTACAATAATAACAATATTATTTTTCCAGTAATTGGCAGTCAATAGACGTGGTCAGCAAGTACCACGAGTTGGCCGCGTCCTACCACTCGTCTGATGATGAACCACTGCACGATAAGGTGAGATTTTTGTCATGTGGTAGTGGAAAAGTTAGTTACAGTTTTGTAATTAAATAATGATAATAATATAGGTATTTGAAAATATCAATGATTTTAAAATTTGCGAATTTATAATTCCACAGTTTTTTTATTAGCTTGGGCCGTATTATGAATTGTGACCTCTTATTTCCAGACAGTTCACGCCGAGAATTGAACTGACTGGCAAAATCATATAATACGATAATAATTAACCATGGCTGGTTATTGTGATCTTAATACGGCCCCTGATATTAAACTTTTTATTGTTGATTTCTATATGTGTGCTCTGCAAGAAATGTATATTATTTTATAGCAATGCAAACTCTGTACATTATTACTTGTATGATTTTT
This sequence comes from Colias eurytheme, assembly GCA_907164685.1. Lineage (NCBI taxonomy): Eukaryota > Metazoa > Arthropoda > Insecta > Lepidoptera > Pieridae > Colias > Colias eurytheme. The sequence continues at coordinate 13,244 of CAJQZN010035837.1, read as the reverse complement.
AAGAATGAAACAAATTCGATTGTTGAGATGGTTTTGAATCCTTTATCTTTTCTTAATTTTCTAATAATTAGTTTTTCACATTTATTTACATTTTAAATTTTAACGCTATTGAAATAAAAATTAAAATGCGTTACATGCTTTTTTTATGCAACGCACGTTGATATTCTATAATGTACACAGAAACGCGTGCGCAGTGCGAACAGGCGGCGAAGCGAAAGCGAAGCGGGCGCGTGGCGGGAGCGTGTTACCGCGTTAGTGAGGGAATTGGCTGCTGCTGCTGATGCTGAGCCTTTCAGACATCCCGTGGAGCCCAGCCAGGCACCTGGTGAGTGGGGGGAATTATTTAATAAAGACCCCCTTTGGAAATAAAAAAAAGATGGGTTGCACTCCGGGAGTGCCGGCAGAAGTGAAAACTTGATTATTAACGTTAAGCATGTTTGATATTTTGGAATGGTATCCGTCTTACGCTTTTTCGATCAGGTCACGTGTCCTGACGCGAGTTTAAGATTTGATACCCATTACAGAAAAAGTGCTCAACGCCGCTAAAGAAGTTTTCACTTCAATAAATAAATATTTCAGGACAATTTTCACACACGGCACGATCTGATCTTATACTAAGCTTTCGCTTGTGTTCTGGAAACCAGATGGCTGATAAACATACATATACAATTTTAAATACATACTTTTATAGATAACTAGGTGCGCTCTGCGGTTTCACCCGCATTGCTCCGCTCCTGTTGGTCTTAGCGTGATGATATATAGCCTATAACCTTCCTCTTCTTCCTCTTCTTCCTTCCGATGATGCGAAGTCATATAGGCAGCTCAATAGACGGATTACAAAGTCCTTGCGACACGACATCCGCCTCTTCAATACGAAAAATATTGAAGAGGCGATACAGCGGAATAAAGGCACAAAAGTGTTCGCAAGAGATGAATCTATTGGGCAAAGCCGGCTGACTAAGCTGAAGACGGATAGTGGTAAAGTGGTGTCGTCTCAACCAGAGCTACTAGGAGAGGTTGAGAAGTTTTATGGACATCTTTACACCTCCGTTGCTAAGCCTGTTGCAAGTCCGGCGAAAGATCCTAGAGCCCGACTAACCCGACATTACACCGAAGATATCCCGGACATCAGCCTGTACGAGATTAGGATGGCTCTCAAACAGCTTAAGAACAATAAGGCGCCGGGTGAGGATGGAATCACCTCTGAGCTACTGAGAGCGGGTGGCAAACCAATCCTCAGAATGCTACAGAGGTTATTCACTTCCACCTTACTCGAGGGCACTGCGCCAAAAGCGTGGAGCAGCAGTATGGTTGTCCTCTTCTTCAAAAAGGGAGACAAAACCCTGTTGAAGAACTACAGGCCAATATCACTGCTGAGCCATGTTTATAAGCTGTTCTCGAGAGTCATCACGAATCGTCTCGAACGCAGGCCTGATGACTTCCAGCCTCCCGAACAAGCCGGTTTCCGAAGAGGCTTTAGCACCATGGACCACATTCATACGCTGCGGCAGATTATACAGAAGACGGAGGAGTATAATCTGCCATTATGCTTGGCGTTTGTGGACTATGAAAAAGCCTTTGATTCGATCGAGACTTGGGCCGTATTGAGGTCTCTTCAGCGTTGCCGCATTGACTATCGGTATATCGAAGTGTTGAGAAGTTTGTATGAAAACGCCACTATGTCAGTCCGGGTTCAGGAGCATTGCACAAAGGCAATTCCTCTGCAGCGCGGGGTCAGACAAGGAGATGTAATTTCTCCGAAACTGTTTACCGCTGCTTTAGAAGACGTCTTCAAGCTCCTGGACTGGCAAGGATTTGGCATCAATGTTAATGGCGAGTACATCACTCACCTTCGATTTGCGGACGATATCGTAGTCATGGCAGAATCCCTGGAAGACCTCAATACAATGCTCGGTGACCTCTACAGAGTTTCACAACAAGTGGGCCTTAGCATGAACATGGACAAGACGAAAATCATGTCAAATGTTCATGTTGTGCCCACTCCGGTATCAGTTGGAAACTCTATTCTTGAAATTGTTGACGAATACGTTTACCTTGGACAAACCGTCCAATTAGGTAAGTCCAATTTCGGGAAAGAGGTCAATCGTCGAATCCGACTCGGCTGGGCAGCGTTCGGGAAACTACGCAACATCTTTTCGTCCAAAATCCCTCAGTGCCTGAAGACGAAAGTCTTCGAGCAGTGTGTGTTACCAGTGTTGACATACGGATCTGAGACGTGGTCCCTAACCGCGGGCATTGTGCACAAGCTCCGCGTCGCTCAACGAGCTATGGAAAGGGCTATGCTCGGGGTTTCTTTGCGTGATCGAATCAGAAATGAGGAGATCCGCAAAAGAACTAAAGTCACCGACATAGCCCACCGTATTAGTACGTTGAAGTGGCGTTGGGCCGGGCATATAGCCCGCAGAACCGATGGCCGTTGGGGCAAAAAGGTTCTCGAATGGCGACCACGTACAGGACGTCGCAGTGTGGGACGGCCTTCAACGAGGTGGACAGACGACCTGATCAAAGTGGCGGGGAGCCGCTGGAGTCAGGCCGCTGGTGATCGGTCGTTATGGAAATCTTTGGGGGAGGCCTATGTCCTGCAGTGGACGTCTTAAAAGGCTGGAACGGAACCTTCCTCGATAAATGGGCTATCTAACACCGAAATAATTTTTTCAAATCGGACCAGTAGTTCCCGAGATTAGCGCGTTCAAACAAACAAACTCTTCAGCTTTATTAGTGTAGATTTAACAATAACTACATGTATTTCTCCACAGATTACCTATCAGTGATCCCAACGCCGATGGACCTAGGCACAGTTCAGCAGAAATTAGAAAATGGCGACTACAACAGTGCGAGTGAAGTGGCCGCGGATGTTAGACTCGTGTTCGCGAATAGCAGATTGTATAACACTAATAAGAGGAGCCGGGTATGTGAATCCCATACACTATCCCATATTGACATCACATGTTGATTAAGAATCCCATCTAGATACCTAATCACTCTACACATCCATACAAATACGCTATATGTCATTAGCCAAGTAAGATGTCAATCCCATAAACTCAAACTCAAACTCAAACAAATCTTACACAATCCCATACACACCCAAAATTAGCAAGACACTTATACCCATACTAGCGGCCCGCCCCGGCTTCGCCCGTGGTACATATGAAAAATAGATGTTGGCCGATTCTCAGACTTACCCGATATGCACAGAAAATTTCATGAGAATCGGTCCACCCGTTTCGGAGGAGTATGCAGACTAACATTGTGACACGAGAATTTTATATATATAAGATGTACCCAATCCTATATTTCATGAATGCCATTAGCATTTTAAAGCTTTATATGTAGTAGCATAGTATCAAGTAAATTAGTAGAATATAGTAGAAATTAGAAAATGGCGACTACAACAGTGCTAGCGAAGTGGCCGCTGATGTTCGGCTTGTGTTCGCGAATAGCAGACTGTATAACACTAATAAGCGGAGCCGGGTATGTGTATCCCATATACTATCCCATACTGACACAATCCCATACACACCCAAATCTAGTTAGATAATTATTCCCATATACTCTTACAAAATCAATCCATGTTTTGTGTGAATCCCATATGCAATCCCATATGGGGCATACTATCCTATCTATTGAATCATTGCACTCACACTCGCTATTGTCAATCCCACACACTCATTAATGCTATGAACATTTTATAGCGCTATCATATTCTTAGTTATCCCATCCTACTACGGAATCCCATCAAATTCTAGACACTCGTGGCAGTATAAACATAATACAGTAGAAACTAGAAAATGGCGACTATATCAATGCTAGCGAGGTGGCCGCGTCCATTCCACATCTACACTAATATTATAAAGAGGAAAACTTTGTTTGTTTGTTTGTTTGATTGTAATGAATAGGCTCATAAACTGCTGGACCGATTTTAAAAATTCTTTCACCATTCGAAAGCTACATTATCCACTAGTAATATAGGCTATATATTATCACGCTAAGACCAACAGGAGCGGAGCCACGCGGGTGAAACCGCGCGGCACAGCTAGTACTCAATAAAAAAGAAACTATAAACACCTGATTACGACTCGAACCGCATATACAAGAAAAAATATTACGTATTTAATCGTTCTGCTCGTTATTTCAGTTATTTACTTCACTTCACAGTCAGTATTAAATTTTAATAATTATCATTTTTTTTTTTCTAATAATGTATCCCAGATAGATTCCATCCGAATACAAACTCATACTTGAATACATTCCCACGAATATAATTAATATTTTAAATAACTACTTAATCAATTTCAACACTATTGTATTTGTTATAATCATCGATACAATCATAATAAAATGTCAAAAGTTCCATATTTCCATACACACAAAACATTACGGACATACTTAATCTATAAAAAAATAGAAATCCCACCCACACAAAATTAAAAACATTAAACAAACAAACAACAACACTGACACTATTTTTAATATTTTTTCCACAGATATACTCAATGACGGTGCGTCTATCATCCCTGTTCGAAGCTCTATGGTCGCGCATGCCCATAGACACAAGAAGCACTAGACGCTCCACGAGACGGGATCGACATGTGCGGCGCACGCGCAGACGGAAGGATACAGGTGAGTTTTGTGAAGAAATAGCAGTTTTTAAACTAAATATTTAGTCTTGTATGTAATATATGAATATCCTATTTCCTATTAATATTATAAACGTGAAAGTTTGTATGGATGTATGGATGTTTGTTACTCTTTCACGCAAAAACTACTGAACCGATTACAATGAATTTTAGCACACATATAGAGGGTAACTTGGATTAACACATAGGATAGGTTTTATCCCGGAAATCCCACGGGAACGGGAACTATGCGGGTTTATCTTTGATAATGCGGGCGAAGCCGCGGGCGGAAAGCTAGTTTAAAAATAATTATAGAAAAAATAAGATCCCGTTTGACAGAGTTTGGATAAAATAACTAATAAATAAAATAACGAGACAAGGTGTTATAATGTCTTAGTCCGTTCGCGTTAAGAAAATAGTGAGTCATCAGTGCAACTACAGGATGAGGGTGTATTCACAGTGGAGAAAAAGTACAAACATTTTTTTAAACATTAAATTATTATTAATGGAAAAAAAAATGTCTTAAAATTACTTAAATCACTATTCAGTATCGCTAGATTCTTCAGTTACATTTATTATGAAAGAATTTTGTTCTTTTTCGTTTTTTAGTTGCGTTAAAATCACACAATTTAAAGTACTTATAAACATTGTAAATTATGCGTCTCTCTCCGCTATGGATTATTGATCCACTTTTATTCTTTTGAATTGGTGAAGTATTCATTTTCAAAATTTATTGTTGAACGAGTCACGCAAAATACACAACCGTTTTGTTCGAAGGTCAGATTTCAACTGGTCACTGTGAACTCGACTTTCTTATTTGGGGCGTGGCCAGGCCGGCGGACAACGATGACTCACTATTTTCTTAACGCGAACGGACTATACATGACGACTGTATGTTGTCTCTATAACGCCTTACTTATTTTACATACAACATTGCTTATATACTATGCACTACGTGTTGTTACAATTTCAAAGAAATACAAGTAAAAAGTGTGATAATATCTACGTGACGATATCCATAATAATATTATAAATGCGAAAGTAACTCTGTCTGTCTGTTACTCAATCACGCCTAAACTACTGAACCAATTTGCATGAAATTTGAGATATTTTGATACCCGAGAAAGGACATAGGATACCTTTTATTGTAAAATATGTACCACGGGCGAAGCCGGGGCGGACCTCTAGTTGTTGATACGTACAAATATGTAGTCGCTACATCATGTCTCGTAAAACGATGTGATAAAGTTTACCTTTAATACAAATTCGAAAAAATAATTGGTTTTTCGTTTTTGAAAATACACCAATAATAATTTTCTATCGAAGATACTCGAATGTTAATGGGGCTGCCCCGTTATTGCAACGCATCAGAGATGTTTGCAGAAACTCGTATAGACTGTTTTTACGCTACAATGCGAAAGAGATGCATAAATGCTAACATAATTTTTAACTTATTAAGGGCCGATTTTTCAATGCTTGGTTAAAACATATCCGTCCAATAAAGTATTACACGATAATATTAAAATGTCACGTAAACTGTCAAGTACGGACAATTAGAATACGTTTTTAAAACGGTAGTTTTATACATTATTCGACGAATAAGTTTTATCCAAGGATTGAAAAATTTGCCCTAATTGTTACTAACAAAATGAGTCCTGGTTACTTGAATAAATGAATGAATTATTATTATTATTATATCTCAATTGCAGTGGAAACGAACGGTGATATAGCGAACAAGAACGCGTCATCGAGTTCGGAGTGCGAAACGCTCGCGGTCGCTTCGCGTCGCGCGGCGCGAGCGGAGCGAAGGCGGGACGACTCGTGGGATAGTGATGCGCCGTTGAATGCGCATACTAAAGGTATATTTTATTTAATATATCAATTAACTAGCTTTTAGTATAAAATCTAATAAATCCTATCCTACTACTATTATAAATGCGAAAGTTTGTGAGGATGTGTGTGTGTTTGTTACTCTTTCGCGCAAATACTTCTGAACCGATTACAATAAAATTTAACATACACTAGCTGTGCTTGGCGGTTTCACCCGCCTGGCTCCGCTCCTGTTGGGGTTAGCGTGATGATATATAGCCTTCCTCGATAAATGGGCTACTTATCTAACACAGAAAGAATTTTTCAAATCGGATCAGTAGTTCCTGAGATTGGCGCGTTCAAACAAACAAACAAATTCTTCAGTTTTATAATATTAGTATAGATATTAATTAACTAGCTTGTATAAAATCTAATAAATGGTATACTAAAACCATCTTCGATATCTCTCTATTTAAAAAAAAAAACCGCATCAAAATCGTAGGCGTTGCGTAGTTTTAAATATTTAAGCATACATAGGGATATAGGAACGGAAAGCGATAAATTCAATTTATTTTTTGTTTACAGGCAAAGGAGTAGGAAAGAAGAGCAAAAACGGTCCCGTAGCAAGCACGTCAAGCCGTGTTCCGCCAAGTGAGTTATTATTTATATTTAGTAGATTTCTATTAAAATTAAGATATTTGATAATTGAAATTTCATATAGTGAATTTCCTTATAAACTAATATTAGATTAAAAAATAGACCGCATTTTTTAACACAATTTTTGCCAAAATACATAAGCAGCTTAAGTTGAAATAATGTCATAATCAATAAATGCAAAAAGTTCAAAATTTTGTTTTCCACGCAAGCGAAGCCGTACGTGGGAATAGTATTATAAACTAGCTTTCCGCCTGTGCCCGCTTTGTCTAAAACCTAATAAACGATATACTAAAAACTTCCACTATATCTATTAAAAAAGCCGCATCAACATCCGTTGCGTAGTTTTAAAGATTTAAGCATACATTAGGGACAGAGAAAACAACATTGTTTTATACTATGTAGTGATTTGTGTTTAGTAAAAAGCTGTAACTTTAATATTGCAAATAGACACCCCAATTTTATTATTAGTACATATAAAAAAGTGAAGTCCCATGTCCCCTAGTGGGGTAAGGGGCAGATGCATTATACATCTGTTTCACTGATCGATTTCCATTAGGGACAAGTAGGTGATCAGCCTTCTGTGTCCTGCCAGATCGAGACATTTTTTTTCTTCGTCTCCACCGGGAATTGAACCCAGGACCCCTCGGTGCTACGCTTACGCGTTAACCACTGTACCAAGGAGGCGGTAAACATACATACATACATTTAATATATAATTTTATATTATTTCCCAGCGTTCGTGGCTACAAACGGAATAGACACGGAGTCGGAGAACGAGCTGAGGCTCGCGGAAATTCCGGACGGGAGCAGTTCCGATTCCAGCGCGTTTTCCAGGATACAGGTAAAGTGGAAATCCATACTAATATTATAAATGCGAAAGTAACTCTGTCTGTCTGTCTGTTACTCAATCACGCCTAAACTACTGAACCAATTTGCATGAAATTTGGTATAGAGATATTTTGATACCCGAGAAAGGACATTGTTATTATTGTTACGCTGTTTACGTTATTGTTTTTGTAATTTTTTCGTTAATTGTAACTAATTACGTTGTGTTTGTTGTCATTGTTGTGTTTATTTGATGTTATATTGTTACACACTAAATATTCACTAGACGATCGATTCAATTTCATTCATTCCCGACTTTCAATCATTCACTTTGTGACAACGCTATTTTTATTTCATCAAAAACTGACAACACAGTAAACGTCAGTTTACTTTGTCTAATTAAAAATCCGAGTATAAATAGTAGTCTAATTGAATAAATGAATGTTTGAGTTTGAGTTTGAGTTTTACCCCACTCTACAGGTGGTAGAAGAAGAATTGGCAGAAGACGAAGTAGAAGTGACTTATGAGCCTCAACCGACACGATCAAGACGGCACAGACATGACCAGGTATTTATATTAACTACGCCCCGCGGTTTCACCCGCAATACTCCGCTCCTGTTGGTCTTAGCGTGATAATATATAGCCTATAGCCTTCCTCGATAAATGGGCTATCTAACACAGAAAGAATTTTTCAAATCGGACCAGTAGTTCCGGAGATTGGCGCGTTCAAACAAACAAACTCTTCAGCTTTGTAATATTAGTATAGATTACTATTTATATGTCGATTAGTTACTTTCGATTTAAATTGAATAAATATATGTGAATAAAAAAAGTAGTGTATAGTAAATTATTTTGTTTGCATAGAGATATCAGATAGAATTAATAAGGTTTCGATTTTAACGGCCTTACTAACAAAAAGTAAAACAATGGATAAATTTTTATCATTTTCTACCATAGCTGTGTCCTGCTCTTGCTCACATGAAACGTCAATCATAAAAACAAGACAGGTTATTGCAATAACTAATCCATTGCATAGCGAATGGGTAACATTTTATTAGTAAGACCGTTAGTTTTTACTACTTGCCAAAGTAAATTGAATAAATATGTATTATGTGTACAGAGTACAGACATTGATCGAAAACTATTCTTAAATATAAATTAATTTTGCAATCTGGTCTCTGTTTAAACATTTTTTGAAGTGAAACTTCTTTATCGGGGTTGGAAAAAAATTTAGTGTAACAATTTTTCGTTACGCGTGACATTTTTCCGTTACGCGCCATCTTTTTCTTATCCCTACCACGCGTGATTCGACGTATTTCTTATAAGTAGTAAATTATTTTTTGAAAAATAAGTTTCACTTCTTACGTGTGTACACTAGTACACGCACACATTTTTTTTATTCTTGTTAAGGGAAACAAGAAAACGAGAACCTTTAATTTTGTATTCTGTACATCTGTCTATTCGTAACGCATTATTAAATGCATTCTATCATATTAAATCTGTATGTTTGTCTGTTTACATAGCAATTTAATACTCATTATATCGTACTAAATCTGTATGTATGTCTGTCCATAGAGCAATTCGCGAAAACGTCGACGCGTACGCAGTTCGGGCAGTTCGGGCGAACACAGAGCTGTTAACCGACCGCACAAACGGTGAGTTATGTTTTATAATATTACATGCTCAGTTGGTCTTCTGTAAAGAAAAGTACATAATTAAATTGTCACTCAAAATATTGACGTACTAACTTCCGCCCGCGGCTTTGCCCGCGTTTACAAAGAAAATACCACATAGTTCTCGTTCCTGTGGGATTTCCGGGATAAAACCTATCCTATGTGTTAATCCAAGTTACCCTCTATATGTGTGCTAAATTTCATTGTAATCGGTTCAATAGTATTTGCGTGAAAGAGTAACAAACACGCATACACATTCTCATAAACTTTCGCATTTATGATATTATTCGTAGGACTATAATAAACGACTGGACTCATGCGTAAAGTGAAAAATGGGGGAGTTTTCATTATCCAAAATGGTATGCATATTCGTAATTTTTTTTTTTTTTTTATTAACGTCGATTTATTTGAGTTGATTTTATATTGTCATTCAATTGTTTTTATTATCACAGTTTAACAAAAGCTTAATACATAAATAAACTAAACACTACGATTATTGTTTTCATAGCTTGGTGATCGACACTTTAATATATTGGCAGCGCTAGGCTATTTTTTTAATGGCTTGGCTAAACATTTAATTATTAGTAACCGTGATAAATTACCAAATATTAACAGTAATATACATATATTTTACTAGCGGTCCGCCCCGGCTTCGCCCGTGGTACCTACATGTTTAAACTATCCTATCTCTCAAGTTGGATCGAACTGCACATGGTGTGCGAATTTTATTATAATCGGTTAAGTGGTTTAGGAGTCCATTGAGGACAAACATTGTGACACAAGATTTATATATATATATATATATATGTATATACTAGCGACCCGCCCCGGCTTCGCACGGGTGCAATGCTGATACTAAATACACTACAGAAAAACTGTGAACGTTGTATATAAAAACATAGCGGCCCGCTCCGACTTCGTATAGATAGCCTGGCGGCCGGCCGGTACCGCCGCAAACGCTACGTCCCGCAATTTTTAAATCTGTAATATCTTCGAAAATATTCACTTAAATCATTCGGTGTAAAGGGCCATATAGATCTATATTAAACGAACAATGTATTCAAGGTATTTAATTGGTTAAGGATTAATGCTGTATTGGTTAAAATCGCATCGAAAATTAGCCATTATTTTTCGTAAAAAGTAAATGACAAAAAAATGTTATTGTGGGTTATCCATAAGAGATAGACATATACCATCGCGGACTTTTCTATAGACCTTTTCAATGTGTATAATACTTAGTACATTATTTTGATAAAACTCGAAGGGTTCAGCCTGCGTTTGCAATGTAAGCGGAAAAAATGTAATTTTTTACGACATCACTTTAGAAATCTCAAAAATAACAGTACTTCTCCACTATTTAATGGATGTTATTATACATATAAACCTTCCTCTTGAATCACTCTATCTATTAAAAAAAACCGCATCAAAATCCGTTGCGTAGTTTCAAAGATTTAAGCGTACAAAGGGACATAGGGACAGGGAAATCGACTTTGTTTTATACTATGTAGTGATATTGTATTGTATTTCAGAACGCGCGAACGGTTCACGGACGGCTCCCTATCATCTTCATCGTCTGGCTGGCAGTCTGGCTGGCGGTCTGGCGGGAGATACGAGTCGGACCGTTCGTATCATCCCGGCTATTCGACTGATGATGAAACGCCGCTACTGTTGTACAGGTAAGTGTGTGGTCAGACGGTTGGAGGACCAGACCGTATAGATGTGGTGTGATCAGACCGTATAGATTTAGTGTGTAAAGGTCAGACAGTGTAAATATAGTGATCAGCGCATTATGTGTTGTAATAAAGCACATAGTAAACAGTTTTGTTTTGTGTATTAATTTTTAAATTACCAGACTGACTGAATTTACTAACCTTAGCTTAACTTTGAAAACCAGAACATATCCTATGCGTATTTTTCCTTATATTTCTTTTGCACAACAAACTAATACATATATTGCTAAGAGAATTATAAAACTTGAATTTTAAATGTTTGCAAAAATATAATATATACGTATATAAAATGTTTAAATTCCATGTATTAATATTTGTATTTATGTATCTATTTCCTACTTTTATTTGCTCCTTTTAAAATGCTTCACTATGCTCCTTAAACTATCCAATTGTTCATTTTTCTTCAAACTTTTCCTATATCCTAATTCCTAAGGTTGCCTGGAAGATATCGCTTCTTAGCGATAAGGCCGCCTATTTGTACCGCTCCATTGTTTGTGTATTATTTTTGTTTGATTTTGTTTTGTTTTGTGTGTGCAATAAAGTGTTTTTTATTTATTTATTCCAGGCAGAGACAAGAAGGCGAGGTGGAAGCAGGTCCTTCGAGACGGCCGCAACAACACCGGGTCAGTTTATTTCATATTTTTCATACCAATTATTGTTTGTTGAACAGTTCAAATAAACATGCGAATATCTTTTTATTTTTATAAGTATTACATATACATATTTTATATTGGTATTATATAGTTTTATTATACACTAGATGTTCCCCGCGGTTTAACCCGCATTGCTCCGTTCCTGTTGGTCTTAGCGTGATGATATAATATAGCCTTCCTTCCTCTTCCTCCTCGATATATGGGCTATCTAACACCGAAAGAATTTTTCAAATCGGACCTTTCTGAGATTAACGCGTTCAAACAAACAAACTCTTCAGCTTTATAATATTGGTATAGGTTTTACTTGCCTTAAAATATATTTATTCTCGCTTTTCATATAAATATGTATACATTACAGAGTGGTGGGGTAAGCCTGCGCAAGCGCAGAAGTCCGCGGCGATACAACGAAGATAGCGAAGACGATTCTATAGCGGCCATCAGTAAACGGCAACAGAGGAGACATCATTTACCGGTGATTATAAGCATTTTAATATATAATGTGTATTTAAAACAACAAAAAATAATATTTTTACAACTAGACAACGTTTAAATTTGACTGACAGTAACTGTAAATAAAATATAAATATAAATAAATAAATATTATAGGACATTATTACACAAATCGACCTAGTCCCACAGTAAGCTCAATTAAGGCTTGTGTTGTGGGTACTAGGCGACGATAAATATAATATGTAATAGATACATATACAGGGTGTCCCACTATTGGTATACTAAGCGCGAAGGGACTTGTAGTTTTGCATATACTGATCACGAAAAAAATACTTAAACAACAAAATTACGTCAAAAATTTTTTGCTACATTTTTCCTGAAAATCCATGTTTTCTTCTCTAGCTTCCCGCAGCCGGCATATACCGCTTCTCTAATGTGAGCATTTTGTCTATGAAAACATAATCTTAAACGATAGCTCACGTGCTGGTGGCAAGGAAGGCTTCCTATGGCGCTATAATACTAACCTTGCTTTTAATTTACTTTGAAAATACGGACAAAAAAAATAACTTATCCCTATTAGATAGTAATTATTTGCATTTTTTTTTGAAGTGAAAACTTTTTTAGCGGCGTTGGGTATAAAATCTTAAACTCGCGTCAGGACACGTGGCCTGATCGAAGAAGCGTAAGACGGATGGATATCAAACATGCTGAACGTTAATAATCAAGTTTTCACTTCTGCCGGCACTCCCGGAGTGCAACCCGTCTTTTTAGGGTTCCGTAGCCAAAATGGCAAAAACGGAACCCTTA
>CAJQZN010035835.1:0-17936 GCA_907164685.1 Colias eurytheme | reverse complement strand
CTCATTGAAGCTATTTATTGACATTCGAAAATAAATATAAAATCTCTTGAAGCAGCTCAGGGATAAGAATACTAAATTCTCCCATATCATCTCGTTTCGTGTTGATAGGGTGTACCCAACATTTTCTACTTTTTTTTGACTCCTCTAGACTCCACAAAAGCAAGGCTTCATCTTCGGAAGATGAACTTTCGAGAGACATGTTTCTCGTGCGGAGAGTCACGAAATAGAACGCAAATGTCTTGAACGGCTCCTGTGTGCGCTAGAACGCAGAACGCAGAACTGACGAACGCAGAACGCAGAACGCGGAACGCAGAACGCTGTATGTCTGCGCGTAGCCTTATTCCAAATGTAAATCAGTTGTGCTAACCAGCTATAAATCATAGGATCTCATAAGTCACGAATCAAACCCAACACTTCTAATTTATTCGCAATTCATACCAAGGAACCGTACTATCATACCACCAAAGAACAGTACCCATTTCATTCATTTATTAAGATAAAACAAACCCGCGGTATTTATTTACAAAGCGGAGAGAAATCAACGCCGCCCGCAATCTGGGGTTCGACGGAAAATGTATTTCTTGTATGCGACCAAGTTTGTCTAAGTTGCAAGTTGCAAGTAAGGTTGGGGATACAGAACGTGAGCGAGCGATTTGGTTTTAATTAATCAATTAAAATGATACTTTTTAACAATAACGTTTCAATAATATAAAACTAATTTTACGGGGAGTGTTCTGAACAACTGTTTCACCTTATTCCGCACAACCTGCAACAAAAAATTTTAGTATTACAATGTAAGATGCTTTGGTACGAAAGTTAATTCATGCTAACAGGTATTTTAAATGTAAAGTTACTCTATCTGACCGTCATATTATTGCGTATGATATTGTATTGTTATAGATCAAACTTTGGACACAGTTTCAGTATTGTCCCAAAAAATTCATAATAGGTATAACTAGGTGAAATACTAAATGCCGGGCGGTGGAACGGGGAATGTAATCCATCGTCCGGTGCGGTGAGGTGACTTGAGACGTGTTCCGCTCATGCCGCCAACGGGAGGGAAGAGCAGGCAAACCACCTTTCCTGTTCTTGGCTTGCGCCTGGCCTGGAGATGGGCTGCCGCCGAGGGGGTCGCGGAAGAATTCTAACAAATACCCGCGGCCCCATCATTAAAGCGGCTCGACGGAACACAGTGGGGTTTTAGTCGGTAAGAATCCGACATAACCCACGGCTCCTTCCCCGGGGGCCGTGGGTATCTTTGGAAGATTTCCCCACTATAAAAAAAAAAAAAAAAAAAAAAAAAAGGTGAAATACTAAATAGCCAATTTGTATGGGAAACGGTTGTCGCGTGCTAAACACGCTGAATCGTGATCCGTAAGTTTATCGATAGAATTATGCATAACTAAATGTATTGCTCAAGACAAAGTAATTGAACTCGATAAAATGCGAAAATAAATGGCCCAAGGTAATTATTGTTTCATAATATCATACACGTCGAACGACGAAACCAACTATATATTAATTTTACTTCCCTTAATTAATTCCATTTAGTCATTAATCAATTATAATAATAGCTTATAATGAAAAATAACTTATACAACCTGAAACAAGATATATAATAGGTACTTTCTTTTAACTGAAGAGTTAGGCGGCGGTAGGTAATTGAAACGAGACACTGCGGTTATTATTTAGTAAATGCCATAGAATAGAGTATTAAATTTTCATCAAAGAAAATAAAAATCGCTCTCTCAAGCACCAAAAGCTGACCTCAACACCCGCATATTCTCTTTTCTTAGAGGACTTTTCACATAGAACGGGCGGAAACAGAACAATTTACTACTGTAATACAAATCTAAACTTTAGCGTTCTTGAATAAAATAAAACTAGAATTGAATTTCACTACGAAATCAGCATAATTTGTATTTGCTCGACTTTTTTACTTTTATTTCAAACTTGGATGAGGTTTAGGCACGGAGCGCGGATTGTAGGTACCTATAAACTATGAATGTAAAAGTTTGTTAGGATGGAGTGGATGGATGTTTGCTGCTTTAACGCAAAAGTAACTGAGTTGATTTTATTGAAATTAGGTATAGAGATAAGTTTATTTTTTAGTATGCAAGACATACATTTTAAATAATAATACGTCACAATCACTTCTTGTATTTTATGTTGCACCACCACGACTCAGTAATAAATTTTCCTTGTCATTTGTGTTGCCTGGTAGAGATCGGTAGCGTGAAGAGAAGTTTATGAAATTGTGTTCAATATGGTGTACCTACAATAAATAATTTTTCATGCATTTAATTCCATTCATTCATTCCTTCATTCATTCATTCATTCATTCATTTCATTCATTAATTAATTTATTCACGATAGTCACGATAGTCGCGAGCAACTCTAAAAAAATAAAACTCTACATCACTAAAACAAAAATATTCAATCGCAATTATTCTATCATATGTAACATACAAAAAACAATAAATAGAAACGCATTAATAAAATTAGTATCCCACCCACACACCCATAAATTCTAATTAATTTACTGTTAACCTACACTTATTAATTATTTCGTTCATGTCGAAACATAAGAAATGAGAGTATAAAACCGTGACAATAATTTATTTTTTCGATATTTTCTGAGAAATTTGTACGTGTGAATATGGCTTGACCATTGGGTCAAATTGTCAATTGTAAAGGCTCGTTCACAAGACCCAATTATGGATATAATTAATTTAATAATGTGTAATAAAACTTGGCAATAGTGTACGTAATAAAAATATATAGGAAATCTTATAAAAAAATATCTTACAGCTTATAGCTCATTTTTTTACACAATATATTCATTCAAAGAGTGCAATAACGGTAGGGCCTATAGCTATGTATTGTACCTGGATTGGATAAATATATATATTACTAGGTTTCCGCCCGCGGCTTCGCCCGCGCAGTCAAAGAAAAACCCGCATAGTTCCCGTTTTTGTGGGATTTCCGGGATTGCGTCATTTTCCCGGGATAAAAAGTAGCCTATGTCCTTTCTCGGGTATCAAAATATCTCCATACCAAATTTCATGAAAATTGGTTCAGTAGTTTAGGCGTGATTGAGTAACAGACAGACAGACAGAGTTACTTTCGCATTCATAATATTAGTATGGATATACGCATCTCGAAATCGAAGTTTACTAAGAACTTTAAAGTAGACCGTACACGGTACACTTCATTCTCGTAATTTTTGTAACTATAAAAAAATTTCAACAGACTTATTTATATTTACATTATACTTATTATTATTTATATTATACTTTATCATAAATCACTTCACATGCAAATGTTAAAAATAAGAAAAGAGCGTGTGTGCCGAGCACACGTGTCAGAAGTGAAACTTCTTTGGCAAGATTCAAAGATACTAAAATCATCGCCCTACTCCATGACATGACGGTATTGTCCTGATGCTACCTTGAAATTTTACTCTCAACGCGCCTAAAGAAGTTTCATTTCAAAAAGTGTTTGTCATTATAACAGCAGCCTTACAAATACGAAAGCAAACATTGTGCAACGAATAAAGAATTACATACACCGTCACGTAAGTGAGCCATCTAATCGATTACATGCATGTGTTATATCGATATCTCAAACGTTACGTAATATTAAATCGATTTGTGTTTATTTGCATATGCTTTTCTCTCAAGTATAGTGTGTACCTACTATTAAATAGAAGACATCCACCAATTACAACGTTAAATAATGAAGAAAAGAATTATGTAGCTAATAAGCTGTAATGTAGAGCATTTTTAATACTAGGTAAGTTTGTGTAGGGTATTGAAACCGCCGATTTTCGGATTACTTTCTTTATTGACATAACTATGTGTATTATAATATACAATTTTAGTAATTATGAAGTCTGCTGAGAATTTTTATTTTACACACTTCCATATTATTTTAACATATTATCAAGTTCAAAATAACCCTAAAACGAATATAATATCGATATAACAACAACAAATGAATATAATATCGATATAACAACCATATTTTCTAGTTCATCTATTACACTTTATTGCATCGTTAGGCGGCGCACGCGCACAGTAACAAGACGCGAAACGGCCATTCAATGGTAAACTCTCATCTGGGTCAGTCGCATTTGTAAGTTAATTCCCTATTGTTTGAGACCTTTGTATTCATAATTTCGTGGAATGAACAAATAGCATCATGTTATTGGTTATTTTGCGGAATCCGAATGTACGATGCATTTTAATGTCCTTTTTATATAGAAGACACAGTGGATTTTAATACTGTGTGTGTCTTTTCGCTTTGTTATGTAGTTAGTGTTGTAATTCAAACGGATAGAGGTAGAATACATTACTGATTTCTATATTATCTATCTTTTAACTCAGGTTGCCTGGAAAATATCGCTGCTAAATGATAAGGTTGCCTTTTGTACTTTACGACTAGTCTTTACATTTTCTTGTGGTATAGCAATAAGATAAATAAATAAATGATCAATCTATACAAATATTATCTCAGTACTTTTATAAAGAAAGTATGTGTGGATGGATGTTAGTTAATCTTTGACGCATTAATGACTGATCTGATCTGGATGAAATTTGGTTCAGAGATAGGTTTGTCTACAATATGTCGAAATACACTACGAAATTAAATCGGTAAAATTAATACAACGCAAAGTATCTCTAGTATGCTGTTGGAAATATTTGGAGTAATTTCGTGCCATAATAATTAGCATGATGCGAAATACTGATTCAAACGTGATTCTTTCAAAATATGTAAAATAGGTTGATGAATGCTAAATGGTTAATTAAAGAGGGAAAATGATCAATAGGCGAAAAATACGCGAGTTGATAAACGATAGATGTACTCAAATAAATAAATATAAGTTTTATAAAGAAAACAGTAAACCGACTTTAAAAATTTCCGTATATTATTTTAAGTACTGAACCAATTTCGATGAATTTCTTGAATTAATAGAAAATAAATAAAACATAGGTAATCAACCAGGAGGCTAAACGTTTTAAATTATAATTATAAATAGTAGCTGGATACTGTTGCAAATAAAATTAATAAAATATAGATTAACTTATAAGTAAGACAAATAAAAACCCATAAGACAAAAATCCGTACCTCCACTCTAAACATACAAGACAAAAAAAATCATAACCAGCATCCTTAGCCCCTACATTTCCAACAATATCAACGTATCTTAATCTCCATTACACTACACCATTAGTTACTACGCTTACGCATTTTCGTCCGTCGCATACCGAGACACTTTAAAACACATTACAACTAAATCTTGTGATAAACGCAACAATACTTCCAACAGGGACGCCTATTAATCAAAATGAAAGATAGTGGACTTCGGTGCATTCATTTATTCACTATCGGCTAGGCTGTTGTCCTAGTGGGTAAGTATTCGGACGTGTTCAGATAAATATTACAGTAACATGTGTTGACTGTTGGAGCACTTCCTTATGAGTAAGTTTAGTATTCACCTCGAATGTACATGTTATGTTATATTGTATGGTATAATTTTGCTTTTGGTATTATAATGATAATATTCTCATTTTACTAAAATGTGTCTTGGATAAATTAAATATAAATCTTATAAGATTTAAATTTAAACCTTATTGCATTTAAATTGAAATTAAAAAGTGCACAAGAAAAAGCTTAAGATTTTACCTTAAATATTTATTTCATCTATTCATTTTATAAAAATTCATCGCCACTAAATATGAACAAAAATTAAAGTTTATTATTATTATGAGCCCAAAGCTGATAGCCATGACGGATTCTTACCAATTAGGACGAATGCAGACGTGGGACGCGCCTAAGTAAAAATAATAGTCGATACATTCTTTTCTTTATTACATACATTTCCTACATTTAAACTTGATTTCCAATAACCGCCTTTATTACGTACATTGAAGATCTATTATTCTATTAAATATTAACGTTAGTTCGACGAAACAGCGTGTAAATTATGAATATTGTTCTAGTATCCTTGTTCTTGTAATATAGTTTTGTTCTAACAAGTTCATCTTTTACTCAAATTCTTATCGTTTGTTATTGATGTACTATGAGAAATGGACTTGAGAATTTTGTGTACTCCATACTGGGAAATGAATTTTAATTTGTGATTCGATAGAAAGTTTAGGTGATCAATATGTTTGTTTGTTTGTGTATTTGCACGATTATTCTTGTAATTGTAATAAGATAATGATTTGATAATGTATAAGCATTTTGTGTTTTTAAGGCCCATTATGGGTAGGTAGAGTTAATTTTATCTATAGGTTACCTTAGATGAAGTGTAAAAAGTAATTTCTATGGAGAAGAGGGGGACCTTCTCCATAGAAATTACTTTCCGAATCGATAGTAGATAAAATCTAGACATTGATATACTATAATAGATTTTGATATCAAAAGTTCTTTAAGTAGTCAAGTCAAGTAATAGACATTTTTGAATTTAATTAACTGTTTACATATTTATTCATGACTTTCAAAGTTACAGAGTTGTCCTTTATAGCCCATAGCCTGTGCCCATATAGCATTAAATCGTGACCTAGAAAGTTCTTCATTTTAGACTTCATAAATTAATTAGGAGAAAATATAAACAAATTTTAGTTGCCAACTTTGATAGACTCTTTTGTTTCAATGTTTTTCGATCAATAAATCTACTGAAATCATAAAATTGTCAACTGAATTAAATTACTTTAATGTCGTTTTCACTAGTTAGTTAAACTAGATATACGAATGTTATTAAAAATTGATTAAGTATACCAATATTGTTTTCTAAACGGTTTCGTTTGCAAGCGTCCGCATCTTTGCGTGTTTTCTATTTTAATTTATTTATTTATTTTACAAAGGATAGCCAACAATTGTTAACACTAATTTAATTTAAGAGTAAGTAGATATCTTTTTCTTACAAGAACGAAGACCGATATGAAATACTTAGTTGCAATAAAATCTACAGTTAGATATGTTTAAATATTTTTAAATTGTACAAGATCTTCAATACGCAAATATTCTACGTACGGTTTATTACAGTCAGTAAGTTCAGTGTCGATGTATATGCTTTATCTTTCTAGCGAATTCTGTGTCACTTCTCTTATCCCACATTAAAAACAATTCGATTGCTTCTTATAGTATCCCATCACCCAATTTCACCAGTATCAATAAGTGTGCCATCACCATTGAAAGAAACTCTCCTTATTACAAAGACGTTAAGCGTTAACAAGTAGACCGCGCAAAATCTATTCTGTTTAATAATACATTGTCTCTTTTGTAATAAATGAAGTTCTCATACGAAACAAAACTTGAGCTCGCTCAGAGCCGACGAACTGAAAGTCATTAAAATTATCGTCTGAACTTACTTTACCTATAATAATTAGGGTTGCCACATTTGAAAAAGGATGGTAAAAAATTAAATGTTTTTTTTATTTTTATTTTAGTTTCTAATTATATCGTAAACTGTTTAGCTTCTTGCGTCAAGTTCAGATAACTGACAGATCGTAATTTAAGCTTATGTAAAAATCAATCAGATATCTCATTCATCTCCCCTTGTGGCGCAGATGCATTTCACATCTGTTTCTCTGATTATCCTTACGGACAAATACATAGCCATTCTTGCCTTGCCAAATCAAGACTTTATTTCAAAATATAAATCATGACACTTAAGAGTGTTATAAAAAGTAATTAAGTTTATCAAAAAAGTTTCAGACAACCCCAAAAAAGTTTAACACCAAAAAATTACATAAAAATTTGAAAAAAATCTAATCACAGGCAGCCCTACATGCAGTTATGAACCCGCTAAAAGAACCCTTGTTCAAACTACTCGGAAGCAGTTTGACCTACTTCTGTTATCATTACTTTATATCTAGTTACGGAGATTGGATCCCTAACTTCGTAGTTTTGAACAAAATCATCCTATCAGATGCTAAGTGGCCAAGAAATGGCGGGATCTCTACTTTTATAAAGTTGTAAGTTAGCTTGAAGGCCTAATCAACCTGTGTAAGTAGGTTAGATAATGTGGGAACAGCGGTTCGGATATGTCACATCCTATATTCGTATAGATAATAAAATATAGATTCTTGTTGCGATAATGTGATCTATATAATAAAAATGAATCGCCAAATGTGTTGCCGTAAAACTCGAGAACAGCTCGACCAATTCGGTTAACGTTCTTGTTGAGGCCCAAGGAAGGAGTTTATCGAGAAAATTCACGAAAAATGGGCCATAGAATAGAACAATGTCTGTCGGGATAGCTAGTTAAAGATATTTTTAAAAAAACTTGGAAGAAAAATTATACAAAAAGGTTAAAATTGTATTTCGACCACCTACTGAATACTTTAAGTCAGTACCTAAGTAGAAATTACATTGCAAAATGTTTATGTATCAAAAATATCATAATAACTCATTAAATTGCACGCAAACCCTTTTCAAGTCCTACGTCTTATTCCTTCATACTTAGTTAAATGATTAGTTATCTAGAATGTGCTAGCTATCTTATCTCGAGGCAATTAGGCACACAATCGCTTGCAAATAATTCATTATCAGCGGTTGGTACACGTTAATTAGACCCCGTGTTTTGAGCGAGTGGGCGCGCATGGACCCCACAGATACCAGTTAAGGAGGAGCTAGTATTAAAGAAGTTATTATAGCTAGCTTTTTACTTACGGCTTTGGTCTATTTGGTTTAAAAATTTGGCTAGGTTATCCGCAGCTTTTTTATAGGGTAAGTTGATAATCACGATGTCGTATTGTTACAATGTTTCTTATATTTACATTTACCTACATTTAATCCCATTTTTAACCTTTTTCGGGTTACTTTATGTGATAAAAGGCGTGTGGTTTATTAGGTATATTTATTTACATATCCAAGATTAATCGGAGCATTTAATTAATAGCATATTATTATCCGCTATGACGATTAGTGTTTTGACTTTTCTTATTTTCTATCATCTTCTTTACACGTCTGACACATGTAAGACAATAGAAATATTAAATTATTTTTTCTTGATTAAAAGTAAATTTGTAGCCGTATATTGAACCAACACAGAAATTGCAAAACTTGAAAATCAACAAGTTAATTACTTATATCAATAATAGAAAATTTTATTTTAGTATCAAAGGCTTCTCCTTAACAGCAACGATAATGAATTATGAAACACCTATCGATATAAAATATTTTTAACAACTTGTGAATTATTCGTTTTAATTAAATGTTAAAGTAAGAGGCTGGTTTGTACAAGAAGATAACTAAGAAAAGGTAATCCTAACTAATTAGTTTGTAGAAATTAATAGAAAATTAATTATTTAATTGGTATTTAAGAAACAATATCTACTACTATTATTAATTTTTCGTAGAAGAATAAGCAATCCTATATTATAATGTTTCGAAACACATGTCATTTAGTAATTCTACCTAGATAGAATTAAAAAAAAAATAGTAATACCTCATAACATAAATTTTTCAACACAATATTATTTTTCCTTAATATGTTTATAACAGTTTATTAACTTAATGGACATTCTAATAAAAGTTGAATATTGGACGTCACTTACACAAAATCAAAAATTATAGATATACATTCAACATATTACAATATATTTATATCCTTAGGTATTATCTAGATTCTAGACCATACTATTACGTCGATTCAATATTTCGTCTCTGTGACGTGTTACTTAACCATCCTAAAAGTTATTTTTAGTAGTGGCGATCTTAAAACCCCAATAATACAATGTAGCAGAACCTTTTCCATGTACAAAGCCTCGCCATACAAAAACCACTAAAACTAAATTAACCATAACGTCCCTATAAAATTTGGAAAGCGCAATCGGTACATGAGAAAGCAAAAGAAGTGAAGCCTCTGTCAGGAAGGTTATCGATAGTATCTCGGTTCGGTTCCCGGGCTAAACAATTAGACGCTATTAGACGTATCGATCTGCTATCGTACGGTTCGTTACTCGTGGCTGTGTGTTACACCGATGCTTTAAATAATATTATGTTTACACGGATACTTTATTGGTCAACAAATTTTTCAGTTTTAAGTGTTGTTTTAATTTAAAATAGTTTATTTGAGAGGTACAATCTATCAATAAATAAACTGTTTTGTTAAAGCGACTTTTCGTATAGTATGTATGCGGTATGAATAATGAAATAATAAGCCTTCAATATTATTTAGGCAGGTTTAAGTAAGATTATAAGTACCTAACAATATCATTATTTTTTTGCAAGTATGAGGCAATATTACAGTTTATAGGTAGAAGTTTATATTTCTAGCAAATTGCATTAGAATATAATAAAAAAGCTATTTTAAGTTAAAAAGCCATGACATTTAGCGGTACCTTTCTTCATAAGCGACATATTCTGAAATACTGCAGATTACAGTTCCTTACAACTATGCAATTGTCCTTTCAATCATAACGTATGAAAAATCATCAAATCAATTTAAAAAGGTATTTCTTTCGAATAAATCAATACTTACTTCTTCAGAAATAGGAATTCAGCACCAATGTTACACAACGGTGTAATAGCGGTCCATCAGAACGGTAAAGCGAGGTTACATAGTTCACGAGATATTATCAAATAACGTTTTTGATACAGCGAGGCGTTCGAGTGCTCTGTCGATCTGTCACGGTAAGCGACGGTGAGCGCGGTCGGGAAGTAGATGGGAATAGTGATGTCCTTTGGTTGTTATTTGGGTTATTTATTGCGTTGGTTAAGAAACAATGGTTTGTTTTCACATTAAAATGTTGATTTAATTAAGTAATGGAAATAAAACTTGAGGAATATTTTTTACTAGATTTCCGCCCGCGGCTTCGCCCGCGTTTTCAAAGGAAAATCTGCATAGTTCCCGTTCCCGTGGGATTTCCGGGATAAAACCTATCCTATGTGTTAATCCAAGTTACCCTCTATATGTGTGCTAAATTTCATTGTAATTGGTTCAGTCGTTTTTACGTGAAAGAGTAACAAACATCCATACAAACTTTCGCCTTTATAATAGTATTTAGATTAAGATGTAAGATATAAAAGAGCGCGTATGCTGAGCACTTGTGTCAGTAGTGAAACTTCTTTGGCAAGATTCAAAGATAACAAAATCGACTTACTCCATGACGTGACGGTATTGCCATAGCGCGAATTGAAGTTTTACTCGCAACGTTCCTAAAGAAGTTTCACTTCAATAATAGTACCTACTTAACTGAATTTTTGCTCCAAATTACAACGATTTCTTCAAAATTATTTTTTCTTTATAACCTATCGAGTCGGGTAACGAAAGGAAGCACTAAAAAGGTAACAATCATAAAGTTATAACAATGAAAAGTTTAAGTTAATTTTTCCTGAAGTCAGGTTTTTATATTTTTTCCATAATTCAAGTTTTCACGTCAGTATATAAATGCCTATGTATTTGATTTAAATGCAGTTAAAAATTTTCGTATCCATCCCAGTTCAATCCATTACTTGGCTCATACAAAAACAAGATTTAATTCTAACTCCATTTACAGTTAATAAATCTAA
This sequence comes from Colias eurytheme, assembly GCA_907164685.1. Taxonomy (NCBI): domain Eukaryota; kingdom Metazoa; phylum Arthropoda; class Insecta; order Lepidoptera; family Pieridae; genus Colias; species Colias eurytheme. Next base: position 6,410 of record CAJQZN010035835.1, on the reverse strand, counting down.
AACAAAATTTTCAGCGACCGTAAAAACGTTTGCGAATAAAAATTTGCATACGCGTTCACGAATTTATTATTCAATCCGAATACAGAAATCAATTTTATACCGTTGATATCATTTTATGTGTGATTTATTTTGTCACAATAAACGTAACTCTTCTATACACATCAAATATTATGTGATCATTTCTTCAAAGTTAATCTATGATAGTTTTGTAGAAATTGCTCATGAACGAGAAACCCGTCCGTTGTATTATATAAATATTTAATTTAATAGCTTTTTAGTACAATAAAGAATATTAATTCAAATTATTGTTTTCTTTAGCTATAATAATAATAATTATAAGCTTTTGCTCTACTTGCTCGGAGGAGACTACTTTTCTGTGATAGTGCTTTTAACGCTACTATTTATAGAATAGAAGAGAAATATGTTAATAAATATGGCCATAAAGATACTGGCTACATTTAATCGTAAAAATAAACCTTGCTAGTGACATAGGATGGTAATTTAACTATAAAATGATTGCAGCATGATAAAAAACTGCACACTAGAGAAGCCGCGGCTCTGAAGCCAGTATCGATACACAAGTGCCTATACTATATGAAGTATTCAATGAATTAATTCCATAAATATCCGCATACAGAAATTTTGACATGAATCCGTGTAAACAACGTTATATCAGCGCCAATAAATTATTTCTGCATTTTTAAAGCCGGCGCATTGAGACCGGAGAGCAAATCGAATTAAATTATATTGACTCATCATTAAAGTTCAATTTACTTCACAATGCAATGAACCAGTTTGAGATATTTTTGAATAAATTGTATGCATGTTTAATGCGTTAAATTAAGTTAACGTTTGTAGAGTTGAATGAAGACTGTTCTTGTTATAAAGAGCACAATAAGGTCGCTTGTTAAAAATTCCACAATCTTCTAACATTTCTTACCTATTCTACTGCACGTAACGCGTTACAACATACATTCGACAAATCTACATTGTAACACGAAAACAACGATATATTAATTATCATTGCAAACTCAAATGTTTTTTTTAAATCAATTAGACTTCGTTTTATATCGTCTAAATACAGAAAAATAGTAATTTACCGCCGGTTCGGAAAGCACTGTTTTTATAATGAACGTGATATCCATAAATATGTTATTTTATGAATAATGCCATTTCAGTCTCAAGTTAGACCTTAGAAGAAGTTAGAACTCTTGTTAAACGTAGCTGAAACTGAAGAAATTGAGTATTAAATATTATCAAATAAGAAGAAGTAGGTACCTACACATTTGATACAGTTTTTAAAGACGCTTAATAAGTAACAAGAATAAATTCCATAAGTGGTAATAAATATAATAACTAAAAGGTTGTTATCGTAACAGCATCGAGGCGTACCATCAATTAGGAAACAATAATTAAGCTTTTTAATAGCATAAATTATAACATTACAATCATATTCTGTTTGACAGCTCGGAGCGTGGTAATTGTAGGTTTAAAAAGGTAGCGGAGGGTCATAAGCGGAGCGGATTGTGTTTTTTTGTCATTTTTTTGTGAATTCGGACTTAGGTTGTATTTCTGTCTTATAAGAGATAATTTTATTTGCTGATTATTTTAGAATTGATTTTAGTTGTTTAATGTTTTATTTAATAGTCAATTTCACAGAAAGCTGCTTTACCTATAACTGTATAAATAACATGATAGATTCAGGCATGACTATTTTAAATATTATGTGAAATGGTTCCACCTTGATAAACCAAAGTAAATCCATACAAGAGATAGAGTGTGTTAGGTAAAGGCAGAGATGATTTCAAAATATATGTATAGAGCTGATAAAAAAAATATATTGTATATTTGCGCTACGCTGTAGCGAATCGCTGTCGCCTGTGAAACGTAACGTACTCACAAACTTATAATTACAGTGTCTGTAATAACATTAGCTGCTTCAAATAAAAAATAAACAAAGGTTTAATTTGATGAACTTGCCTGTTTATTTATAGGCTTTGTACATGCTAATAGTTAACACCAAAAGTAATGTTTTTGGAGAATAATTGAAAATAAACTGTTTATAATTACGACTTTAGATAGTACCTAAACTGTTTGATTGTTAGAATGTAAATAACTATGACATTAAATCGAAAATCTATATCTATACATAAAATAAATCTGTAGAAGGGTCAATTCTGTACATTGAAAATATTGAAAAAATAAATAGCAGGGGGTGTTACTGGATCGATACCAAACCCAAATATGTGATTAAAAAAATTTTGTCTGTCTGTCTGTCTGTCTGTCTGTCTGTATGTGAATACATCACGTGAAAACTAACGGTTCGATTTCGATGAAACTTGGTATAATTATACCTTATTATCCTACGCGTAAAATAGGATACTTTTTATCCTGAAAAAATACGAAGAAAAAAAATAATCTTAATTTTTCAGTTTTATCCATAGACGTTGTTCTGTAGAACAGCGAACACACGTTGGGTATTATTATAGGCCTAGCCGTATTTGAGTCCAATAGATATTTATAAGATGATATTGTCAGAGTTAATACTCAAAATGGAGAAATAAGCCATCCACGCGAATATCTTTAGAAATTCGGCCAATATCTATATCATCAACCCTACAAGATACTCAATAACCAGGAATCGAATAGGTATGCACCCGTGACCAAAAACGGCGTCCAAAATCCACACGACACATAAATTGTAATCACCAAACATTCGTGTTTGAGTCCAACTCTATTGCTTAAACATTACACTTTACACTGCATTCAGCTTTTGATCTGGGCAATCAAATTTGAGCCTTATTTATAGTTGTACAAAGGTGATTATCAATGGTGTTGTATGGTAATGTTTTGAGTGGTAATGAGATGCGATTCTGATGCTGCGTTAGTGATGTACGGTAATATTGGAATGGACGCTTTTATTCACGAGAACGCCTTTGTATATGTCCTATTTTTGTTTTAACTAAGGCACTTTGTCCGCTTTGTGAATATGTGGAATCGGAACGGTTGGTTTTTATTTGTTAGGTTGTAAAATATTACTATGTATTTTAACCTAGTTTTTTAGAACATTAGTTTATTGAAGCAAACTCCAAAAGGAAATAAAAGTATGTCACATTAGATGTGAAATATTAATACAGAAAAACATAGTACTTGCTCTATTTTTACAATTATATAACCATAACAAGAGTATTGAATATGTATAAATAAAAATATTTTAAACTACATCTCTATCTAATCTATACTAATATCACACCCCGGACACTCCATACAAAATGATCGTTTTGACAGTCACACTGTAGAGACTGCAAATGTGTGTGTTAACGCTTTATGGTTGGCACATTTGTGACTAGCGTAAAAAAAAATTCGCGTTTTTCTGATGAAATACATCCGTAAACAGCACAATATCTAACCATTTTCTACGAAAAACGATAATCACAAATCCAAAATAATAAAATTACTTTAAGTCAATTTGATTAATGTTGTCAATCTTCGTTGCGTATCGTCCTTGCAGAAAAATATGGCCCATTTTATGTCTGATCGCGCGGGGGTGAGGTAAGTTTAATTTTGGCGGGAGGCGGAGAGTGTCCGTTCTGTAGCGTTTAGCTACTATTATGTATTCTGTGCTAATATAACAATGCAGAACAATAACTGAGAGTAAGAAGAATTCTGTCCTAAACTTTTCTAGTGGAAATATTCCTAGTCATTAATGCTTACATAAAGTATATACTTAGGAAATATATTCCACTATCATAATACCGAAACCACCGTCGAAGTAATAAAAAACAGTCAAAATTCATTATTCCCTGTCCAAACAAATTAGTCGTGCACGCTCTCACTGCACCCTGTTTTAATCTTTCAACCCCCAAAGAGGGAATCGAGACGTCTTACTCAAAACGCAATCACGGACAAGAAAACCGCATTATACTTTTATAAAAATGACGCTATCTCCGCCGACAAGGTGTTGGGGCTACAAATAATTTATTTCTCTCCGCAACAGACAATATAAGCCGCGGGAAAAATAAGCAAACTACCCACTTATACGGACGGACGTCCGAAAGCGAACCTTCTTGCGCCGGGCGAAACTCAAAAGTCAACCGTTGCACTGCCGCTCTGGGGCCGTTTTGACGCCACCGCATAGTTTCTGCAAAGGGGTATAAATTTCGCGCCCGGCCTGGCTTGGGGAGCGTCGCGTCGACCTTATTTAATTTCATAATAAATTGCAATAATTGCATTAGTCGGGTCGTCGAGGATATAAATCAGGCGATACGGAGGTCGCTTGTCAAGCAGTAAAAATGACGGGCTATCGCTTGTTTCGGTGCGTTGCCCCGACGTCGTAAACTTGAAAATATGTCGTCGCGGGGAAATAATATTGATGTTTTGCATTAAAACAAAACATGTATTATGTGTCGAATAAAACACACAGCGTTGGTGAAGAAAGCTGTCTATGAATCCTATATATCTCTATGAAAAAGGGTCACCTTACCGAATATCGATGGATCTTTCACCTCACTAGCAAGAGCGCGTCCCTAGTATGTCATCTGTCATCGCCAATTTGACATCACCTTTGAAGCGCTGTCATCTGCCTCTGCCGGCATAGCATCTTCATCAGCAAGCAGTAAACTGCAACGCTGTGTGTTTTATTCGACACATAATACATGTTTTGTTTTAATGCAAAACATCAATATTATGTGTCTTTCTAAAACACACAGCGTTGGTGAAGATGTGTTTGATATCTGCTGGTGAAGAAAGACATACAAACGCTATGTTGAAAATAAATTATCTTGTTAATATTGTAATACCTAAGAGTATTAACAACTTAAATTTCATTCCTTTCAGAATGTTAAATGAACCTCTTGTATTGTAAAATAAAGTTATATTTTAAATTCTAAAAACAATACAAGGGGGTTAACTATGTAGCAACAACAAAAATTGTTTTTCTTTCATGTAAGAACTAACCATATATCCTCTAAATTTTAAATTATTCTCCTCAGATAATCATAAGCCAATACTAATGAACTAAGTCTTAGAACCTAAGAACTGATTTATTATTTCTCTGTATCTTTGAAACAAATCAAAGTTCAAATAATAAGATAAAAATAACATTTTAAAAATTATAACTCAAAGGAAGATCAATGTCATCAAGGATAAACAATGGAGCCTCTAAGGCTAAATACTACAGTAAATAACATCTGTATATAAAATAACTATAATACCAATGTTAACACAACTGTACCTTAAGCTTTAAGCATGTTTGTTACACATTGATCATTACTTGGATCTTAAATCAATTACAATTAATTAAATAATTAATTAAACAGTTTAAGGTTACCTTAAAGTAAACCAGACTCACTGGCACTGGCTAAATTGACTGATTGACAGTAAAACTTTATAAAGGACTGTATGGTCCTTCCATTGCCTCAACAGGTTGGTGCCCTTACCACCTTCTTGAAGCCACTGCTGGACAGGGTTGCTACTGTCTTTAAGATCTGGAAGGACCTTATCTAGCCAGACATAAAGGTTTGTGTTGCAAGCTTAAAGGGTCCGCCCCTCTATAGATAAGAATCAATTATCTACTTTTAAGACTGAAAATCAGTCCTTTGTTACTTGAACCAACCTTTCCACATGGGTCACTGGGCATATTTATGTGTCTGGTTGTCCTCACAACCGACCCCTGATGGATAATATGTTGTTGTATCCATTTTATATCCAAATTCAGGTCAGGTTATAATCTTATTTTGCTGCGATAAAAAACTCTATTTTGAGATCTTCAGAAGTCATGTTCATGTCATGAGCTTCTCGGCCTGACCCCAGTAATAGCATAAGAGCTCCTGAGAGAATAGGGTCAGCTTGCTTATTATAGACCTAGGCTAATTAAAATTAATTAATTTAATTTAATTAGCTAAATAGAATCTCTGTGTACTAGATTACATGCATTCTTCTTTTTTTTTTTTTTTTTTGCATTATGAAAGTCACCTCCTGCTTGGAGGATCATATGTTGGCACTGTGGAGGGGCAACACTACCTAACTGCTCTTTCTCCTTTGCTCTACAATGGGCTTTTTTCTCCCCCCCCCCTTTTCTGACTGAGCAGTTGGGGGGTAAGGCCATTCACCAATGGTCTGAGTGCTCCTGACTTCCGGGTCAATAACCATATATAACCATAATAGTCAATAACCATAAGCCATCTTTAGGCGCTTGACATCGAGTTGCGGAGAAATGCCCGTATATTATTATTATTTATTATATTAACCATAAGCCACCCTTGGGTGCTATGTATCTGCCCGGGTCCCGGGGTGCGAGGTGCGCTAGTACACTTGGAGGATTATCCTTGGAAGGGAATATTCAGCCTAGGCGTCAGCTCCATCAACGACTGCAGATGTCGCATAATTCGAAGCAGGCTTTGGCAAATATG
>CAJQZN010035832.1:2442-14006 GCA_907164685.1 Colias eurytheme | reverse complement strand
GACAACTTTTTGTTCAGAAGGAAAAAAGTGAGATTTCTCAACATAAGGCATTTTTCTTCTACAGATACAGGACGTGACAAAAACCGTTTGTAATGGTGGTTCCTTTTCTATGTCATTTTTTCCCTTTGGAACAAATTGCGAACAATGGCATAACTGGTGAAAAAATTAAAAGCACTTCACCTGGTTTAGAAATAGATAATTTATGGAATAGCAAAACACGTGGTATTTGCCTTATTACATTTTTGTGCAAATGAGCAATAAGAAAATAATAATATGCCACATAAATTAATGGCTTTCCTATAAATACATATTATATTTAAGTTAATGTCAAACACGCGGTGAAATAAGTGATGTGCCTGAATCTAATTAAGATAATAATAGATACAAAATTGATATGTAATTTTTTAACGCAAATATGGTTCTAACTCCTAAGGAATACTAACTCAACCATCGTTTTAATAATTTACTACTATTAAAGTGTTATTTTTATGTCTTTAAAATTTTACATGTAGGTATGTCATTTAGAAATTTGGTATTTATTGCGTTCATAAAGAATAAAGATAAATAAAGACTCAAACAGTTATCCCTAAGATTTAAGAAGTAAAGTCGAAAGGACAACTTCTCCCGGCTCCCCGATGCCCGTACTTTTGTTAGTTTTCGAGTTTTACTGAAACAAGCGGAGTTGTTTCTTGTTCGCAACTCGAACTTTCGACGTGAATGCGTCTGCGAAGTTTTGCTGTTCAATATTTATGGCACTTCATATAACTTTGCTCGCTATAATTATTGTGACATAAATCCGTGCATTGAGACATTTTTAGTATTAGGTAATTGGTAATCATCTCAGAGTTCTCTTAAAACTAACTAAATCAGCTCAATCTGAAATTGTAGATTGGTACGAATGTTTGCTAAAGATATTTTTTTAATTTTTGGCATATAGGTAGTTGATAGGTAAGCGAGTAAACTCAATTTAAAAAAAAGACCAATTGATAAGTATTTCACACCACCAACTTTGCTATAAAATATTTTTATATCCCAACTCTCAAGTGACTTCTAAAAAAGATTGCTGTTTGAAATTCACAGCGATTTTTATTCCAATTTTATGATCTACATTTCGACGCCCCCCGCGAATAATCCGGTAATCGTAAAAGTGAAAATGTTCAGGAAAAATAAAAAACCATTTTTCCTTAATAACTCCATGAAACAACAAGTATCAGAGACTTTTAATATCGCATATGGAAGCTAATTTTTTCAGCTATCTGGTTATTTCAACAAAATTTAAGTAGTCCCAAGAGCTTCGTTATAATTTAGCTGGATGCATTTTACTATACTAGTGTAGGTCAAGCTCTGGTCAGTAATGTCACTTACGATATTGTTCGTGTAAATTTATATTTTCGACGGCAACAGTAATATCTTGTTGCGCTAATATTCGTGTTATTTGTTTTGTATACTGAACATTTGTAAAAATCTATTATTTGGTTATTCGATTGTTTAACAGTAACGTACATTTTATTGTTATAACTATTACTGTTTATTCGAATAGTTTACTTAAGTATTATTTGATGATTATTATAGTATATTTTATGAAATACAGGACATTTTAGTAAATGAAACAACTTTGGATTGTTTCACAAAACACGATAGTTATTATTATTATAAAAAATAGACACTGCACTGAAGACACGACTATTACACATGATTACATAATCATGAAAATAATTATACTATGGTCCTATTACAGTTAAAAATTTAATCAGAATCCTCATCAGAACCTCACTGCAGAATGCGAATCCACCGTGACCAGTCAGTACTTGTATGGTGTGGTGTGTGATGTCTTTTTCCCGACTACCTTCTATGCAGCAGCAGCGCTTGGGAAAAAGAGCGTCGTGACTCCGGCCGTTCCTCCTACATCGTATCTCCTATCCCATTCGCTGATCGTAGCCTGTCTCAAAATACGCTTGACGAATGAAACAGGACACAGATCGTAATCCGGTTTCCTCCTCAACCCCAGAGCGGCCTCCTTGGCTAACTCGTCTGCCCGTTCGTTCCCCGCCCTGCGTGCGCCTTAATCCAAAACAGGGAGACCTCCCGCCTCTGCAATGCAGCTTTTCGGAGGGCCGCCCGTGTTTGTACAGTCAGGGGATGAGGGGAACTCAGGGTAACCGCCTGGAGCGCCGATCTGGAGTCAATAAGGACACCGACCTTTGCCGCTCCACTCTTGCAGGCTATGTCTACTGCTCTTTTGAGTGCTAGGAGCTCAGCCTGATAGATAGGTACAAACGGTGGCAACGCAAGCTTAATGGCCTTTGTCTCGGCATATCCTTTCCATACGGAAAAGGCAGCTCCGACTCGACCCTCAATCTTGCTGCCGTCCGTATAGACCCAGTGGACGTGGCTGTTAACCACGTCAGCATAGGTGTCCTCATTTATCAAGCCGAGCCCCAGCTCTACCTGCTCTGCCGAATGTGGGTCCTCAATCACAAGAGCCATTCGTTCCACCTCCAGCTGTCCCTCAACACCGCCGTGTGCGACACACCCCTCTTGATCTCATAAAGCCTCGAAGCTTCGAGTATCCTGAGGTCAAGAGGGAGAATCCCAGCCAACAGCATCGCAGAGTTCAGGGAGACAGTCCGATATGCTCTGCAGATCTTCTGGGCAAAACCCCGTTGAACGGTGTTAAGCCTCTTTTGGACCCCCATCTTTTCCGTAGTGGGTGCCCACGCTGCTGATGCATACAAGATAGTCGGTTCTATAACTGCGATATATATAGTCTTAACTACTTGGGGGTTAAGCCCCCAATTTACTCTAGCTGCTCTTGCTAATAGCTTATAACGGGCGATTGCCTTTTTGCAAACGCTCCCGACGTTTCGGTCAATGTCAGGCCGCCATCAATAGTAAGGCCCAGTATCTTAATACTTTCGAAATATTGGATGTCCACACTCCCATTACAAGTCGTGGCATGTCAAATTTTAATTTTCGTGTCGAGAGCAGGGCACATGTCTTGTGCGGTGCGAATTTTTGTTTATTTCTGACACCCCATTCGTCAATTTTCCTCAATGTGCAGTTTGTCTTCGTCTCTACTTCTAAAGCAGTATCTCCATCAAACACTAGCACAATGTCGTCGGCAAATGCCTGACAAAACACATCCATCTCCTCTAACATCCACAGCACAGGATCCAGCAAGAGGTCCCACAGGAGCGGCCCACCTATGGAACCCTGCACGCACCCCTTGTTGGTCTCTCTACTCACTTCACACCCGCAGGTATGCGGGGGACAAGAGGTGTGAAAGTTAGGTAACTTTCACACCTCTTCCACTCAGGTATCTGCTGATCACCCGCCTTACGTTCCCCGGACACCCAACTTCGGCCAACCGCACCTTTATGACTGGCCACCAGGCGCTGTCGAAGGCTCCCTTTATGTCCAGAAATACCACAACAGAAATCTTCTTCTCCTCCCTCTTATTTCTGATGTGGCCCACCAGTCTATAGAGGGCGTTCTCGGTGCTCCTCTGTGGCATGAAGCCATACTGATGGGGGCTTATTGTGGGTAGGCAGAACCTGAGTCGGACGACCAGCATCTAATGAAGATGAAGATGAAGGTTTCGATGTGGTTTATTCTGATGCCTGTCTCGTTTATCTATCAAACTTTCATCTCTTTTAATTTTTCTAAGGCCGTATAAATCATTTGCTCAGTAATAGAAAGTGTTTAAAAAAATACCTTGCTTACTTGCACTCCATAATGAATGTATCTGGAAATCGATTTCTTAATAAAACCCCGAATAAGCCTGTACTAGCACTTACTTAAATAATGTAGAAAACTATTTACCTGAATAATATCGTAACAATGTTTACTGTCGAAGCATATTGATATTATTTTTCGTAAAGATCTAAAACCATATTATTCGTTTAAAATACATTTTAATGTTATTTTATGGAATATACGCGTAATTTTTCATATCTTCGTAAATAAAGATAGAAAAATTCTGAAAAAAATTTACATGGTGTATTTTAACTTCTAGATGCCGAAAAACGCATAACATGAAAAACCCCGTAATAGGTCATTACCGGATTATTCGCGGGGGGCGTCGATTTTATAACAAAATTTACAACTAGTAGTAAAAACGTAACAAGACGTTTGAAACAAGACGTGACAAATGTTTCCCGGCCATCTAATATAAAGAAATATGTTCAACTCAAGTAAAACGTACTCAAAGACCACAAACTGTGACCAGATGAAGTCGGTAATTGACGTCGGCTGCCGAGCCATTTAGTTCACTCAAGCACTTCTGTAATCCCGATATCATAATCATACAAATATCAACTTTATCGTCTAGAAGTTATGGTGAAAAATGGCATGTTGGTTGCGGCTTGCGTCATTACGCGAAGGTAATTTGATGCCGTATGGTTAGAACTTAGAGCGGACAACATATGATTTATGTCACGTGTGGTGGTGTGTGTGTCATGTGACTGTGTTCGCTCAATAAAACGGCGCATGCGTGCTAGCGCCATCTGTTGAGGCTCAGAGCCACGTGGGCCGTGCGGCTGGGCGCACGCGCGCAAACATCGATCCTTGGGTTAATATTCATGCACATGACCCTTTGCGTCGGTTACCAATGTTGATGGTATGACGTTATCTTCGCGCTATTTACTGGATATATACTTGCGGTAAATAATAGCATGCGGTTTACCTTATGCCTACATTGTTGTTTGACAAAACAACGTGAATTTTTAATTTACCTTATATGTACATAAGGATATCTATAATATAGATTATTAATTAGTTGTTATTAAAATATAATTAATAGAATTTTGAATAACAGATAAGGTACATATAAATAACTAATAAGTATAGAAACAGTTATAGATCTAAAAATCTATCTAATATCTTAGTAGACCTATAACAAACCAAAATTCTTCGCTGCGTCTGTCTGTCTGACAATTCGACATAAACTCAAAAACTGCTGCACCCATCATTTCCGATGTTATTCTGTTATCACCAATGGATAGCGCAGGCAAAGCCGCGGACGGAATGCTAGTCATCTCATAAATTAATGAAATATGTTCCACTGAAATGGCATACAGTCAATATATTTATTAAATAAATGCAAAAGTTCTACAAAAAACACCATAGCATAACTTTATTAGATTACCAAGAACATTCTTTACAACTACATAAAAACAACACTGTATACACATGCAAGAATTAATATAGATGCATAATTACAGACCCGCCCTTAATAAATGCATGTATAATTGGTGAAAAACATGAAAGAAAAACTAGTCTATTATTGCGTGACGTAAAGAATTAATTAACCATTGAACTCAGTTATGGAGAAACAAGAAAAAACTGGTGAATTTTATTATAATAAAGAAAAATAACATTAATCAACAGAGAATTCATTAGAATAGAATTTCCTGTTGACGAACAACTACAACAACTTTAAAAATAGAAATAAAAATAAACAGCAATAATATTATGCATTTAGTAAAAAGGTGTAGATAGCTGGAAGTCAAAAAATGTAGCTAATTAGACAGTAGACACATTTTACTTCTGTTGTCTCTATTTCGCGCAAAATATGCCATAAATCATGCCATCTCACTTGCCTTTTGTGTTTGCCGTTTTTGAAGATTGAATGTAGAATATCACTGGAAAACGGCCTCCGGGGAAGGACTATGGGTTATGTCAGATTCCAATCGACTTACCCAACTGTGTTCCATCGAGCCGCATGACGTGGACGTGAATGTTGTACGGAATTCGTCTGCGATACCCTCAGTGCGGCCAAAACGTAAACCCAGTTGGATGTAACTTAGGACAAACGCCACCGTATACCTATATTATGTAGTTTCGCTTAAAACCCTCATAGGAGCCTCGTGTCTTAGTGGGAACGTATATGGGCAGACGATCATGATGATGGTAAATTGGCTGATGGTCAGATGACCAATCAAAATTATAACCGGAATGAGCGTCCGTCTGTTTGATAAGTGACATTCTAACCTTGCCGAGTAATGTGGTCTGTCAGCTTAACTCATGAGGCAACGTGAGCGGAACACGTCTTACACCCTTCTTACACCACACCTAACAATGGACTTATTCCCTTATGGGCTTATTATTTTTACGCAATTAGCAAAGGTAGAAGAATTTTCAAAATACAAACCTAAAAAATGTTTAATTCTTCTCTCTTCTCCATTTGCTTACCTACACTGCCCTGGATCTCTCATCTTAGATATTGATCTGATTTCTTACCATCACGTACGCAAAACATTATCTACGCTCTACAACTTACAAGAAATTAGCAATTTTTGGACTATTCTTACTCCTTAGTAATCATGTACCTAATAGATTCTTCATCCTTGACATCAACTGTTTCAAGATAATAATTAGGTATGTAGGACATTACCTGTGGAAGAATATTTAGTTTAATTTTAACTACAACCGGCATCGTCAATATTGCCAGACTTAAATTTAATTTAATTTTTCTAGAAAACGTTGAAGCAATTATCAAGGCAAATCTCAAAAAATAATATAAATATAATAATCTTCTAATTACCATACTCATTGATTATTTTTCTGTTGTAATCTTTCTACCTCCTTAACTACATTAAATGTAGTATAAATTTTATACCTACTACTACAGTACCTACATATCGTATTTAGGTATTTCATTATCCGCTTTATTATGTGACACATAACTATTTTATTATTATGAGTTTATGATTTATCTATACATATATGAGTTAGAAAAGTAGCTACTAGAACGCCTGATGGTTAGCGGTCGCCGGTCACCAGTCACCACTGCCCATGAACATTTGCAGAGGCATTCTGCAAGTGCACTGCCTTCTTTAGTGGATGAGAATTAGGTAATTGACGCAAAATGTACAGCACAATTTTACCAAAAGACAGTTTAGAAATGAGACATTTTTTTAAAGGATTTTAACATTATATTATTTAACCCGACGAGACGCGGACTTCGGACTTATTAAGTTATTCGTACGACAGGGTTGATTAGGTACATAATGTCAAGTTTTTGTATAAATCGGTTGAAATACGTTATGCGACAATGATTGATGTGGACGGATAAATCAAACGCCGCCGCGTGCCTTTTAGATGCAACAATACAATACCCTATACCTAAGTATGGTGTTATTTATTTATGTTCTTCTTATCTGTGAAGGTGCCTACAGAACCGTCTTGAATGTCATAACTAGTCAATCTTTTAAGGCAGATATTATAGATAGAATTTATAAGGCAGATATTGCTAATGCTCTCTTTTTACCGAATGGTAGATACCTAACTAATTATCTAGCTATTTAGACGGATACCGGCATTAGCTAGGTACTATTAAGTATTTGGTGCCGGCATGCAGTGTTCATAAATTTTATCAAATTCGATAGCTTACCTAGTTACCTAAATCATTTCATGCACCGTACGGCAGCGCTGTAGGTACAACATTTACTTAATTTAAAGGAATATCTCAATTCTCTATTAAAAAATAAACATCACCACATGCAACAGTTTTTTCCAAGATACCTACCTAATACGGCACACTTACCTTTACCTACTAGGTTATAATTACCAACTAGCTGTGCCCCGCGGTTTTATCCGCATTGCTTCGCTCCTGTTGGTCTTAGAGTGATTCCTTCCTCGATAAATGGGCTATCTAACACCGAAATAATTTTTCAAATCGGACCAATACTTCCTGAGTTTAGAGTGTTCTAACAAACAAACTCTTCAGCTTTATAATATTAGTTTTCCAATTACAACTCCACTTACCTACCTACATAGTTGTAAATTGTACCTAATATTATCATCGCTCCTTTTTGTGGCTTGTGGCTTATGTTCTCGCGCACATTCGCTCTCGTTGTGTTAGGTACTTCATACCTAAACAACCTCTTCAATTATGATATTATTCTTATGCAACTCATGTTAATTGTTATTAACAATGATATAAACAATCATAATTATCATTAAATTAAAAAATACAATCCTATCTGCCTGAACAACAATGTCCCGCGCAAATAACCATAGACATTGGTAGCTGTCAGAAACGGATCATAGATTACCTATTTACCTAATGTTGCCACTAAAGAAAAAGATGAAGATGTTTATTTTTTAATATTTTATTTAAAACAGTCAAATCACAACACATTTGAAATTGTTATAATTGATGGGATGGGAATTTTAAAAATACCTACTTAAAACTAATTTAAAAATACCATCATTTAAAAATATTTTTAAACTTCCCTCCAATTCGCCCCATAAATAGGCGGCGGTGACGTCACAGGACCAGGGCAGCATAACCGCTCGCTTATGAACGGGACGAGCGAGGCCACGCCTACAGCCCCGCCCCTAACCCTTTACGTGACTTAGCATGCGTGGAACTGCAATTTCAATTTTAAATTAGTTTAAAAATTATAGTTTTTTTAGTTCTGGCATTTGAGACCACTTTTGACTAATAATGTAACGGAGTAAGAAGAGAGTTGAAGCGTCTAATGAAGGAACATATAAGCTATTTATTTCGGCTTAAAATTAGCGTTTTTCTAGTTTTTAGGTATCTAAGGAAACTAAAATTATTTTATTTTATGCCAATTTCGCTAGCCTTACATCACATAAGCTCCATACAGTTAGACCGTACAAGTTTACAAAATTACATGAAATGATGAAAAAGTAGACTAGCATGGCACTTTGCACGCATGGCTCTTTGCATTCGCATAGAATGCAGAGTTTAGGGATGCTTAGGGTGCTTATCCACCGACCACCATAGATGTGCAGCTATGCTGCGAAAATATAATAGCTGCCGTGAAACTATATTTTCGTTTCCACTGATGTTTAGCGCTGCGAGTAAGATGTGCTATGAATATGTGTCGCCTCAAAGTAGCTATGCGAGGAAGATGCGCAGCTCGAGCTATGCGATGTATCGATAGTAGGATCCATACATAGCTACACCACTAGGGACAATCCTCTCGAAACTATAGCACGCATATGTATGCTGCTATTAAGCAGGCAATCATAGCACGCATCCTTCCATAAAACAATCGTACCTATCTCATGTCAATCCGTTTCTGCCAATGCTAAGCTATATGCATCAATGAGATTGGTGGATATCGAACGCATCCACAGCAACGTAGCATAGCTCTCTGGTGAAAAAACTTAAAACACCCTTAGGATAGTTTATGGCTTATTATGTTTCGTCACCTAGGTGATTGCGCATAAATGTCTTCAGAAAAAAGTGAGGATTTTTATTGTTATAGGTAGGTACCTAATTACTAACAAAAACTTGCTTGCACACATTTATATACCTACTTAATAAAAGTTTCATACTCCAATATTTCAGTCTTCTTTTTGTAAAATGGTAATAACTTGTCCTAAGAACGCTTATTCTTTAGTTCACGCAGCGCCATCTAGCGACATGCGTGCGTAAACTTCTCTATAGCAACGCCCAGCAACTAGAACGCTACCAACTTGCGTTTTAATCTTTTTTTTATCATCATATTGGAACGTATGACGCCATCTATTGAGAACGAATGAAAATAATACTCTTGTTATTGAAGCTAAGTGTTAACGCTGTTTTAAGATTCCCTCCAAATTCCAATATTTGGAGCATTACTGTTTTCATTAATATGACTTGTTTTTTACGCACGAATTCGTTCGCATAAATTATCATAAGCATCACCATTAAATGTACCTTTTTTTTACGTGAGGAAATATCCATTAAACGTACCTAGCTAATTTTTTTCACCACCTGCAAAATCCAAAAATTCAAAATTTATATTAATTTTAAAAGCGCTACTACCACCGTCTATAAACTTTTGCCGAGGCATAGGTAATATGATACGCCTCTATAAATGGATTGCCGACTATAACAGGTCAGGATTTACGAAAAGGATCAAAAGGAAACGATTTACGAGGGGAATACAGGAAAGGACTGGTAGGAAGGATAAGGCATTAGGCGCAATGTGCACGGGTCTCCAAATATAGGTACCTAATCTACACTAATATTATAAAGCTGAAGAGTTTGTTTGTTTATTTGAACGCGCTAATCGATTAGGAACTACTGGTCCGATTTGAAAAATTCTTTCGTTGTTAGATAGCCCATTCATCGAGGAAGGCTATAGGCTATATATCATCATGCTAAGACCAAAAAGAGAGGAGCCACGCGGGTGAAACCGCGGAGCACAGCTAGTCGTAAATATAATGGGGACTGAAGTTGTCAACGGCAGACAACGCTTACACACAGTTACAGTAGGTACCAACAGCATCTACTTCGAATTCGAATCGTCCATAGTAAAGATATTACCTATTAATAACTCTCAAAGCAATGCCTTATAATATAAAATGGAACTAAAGAAAATAAACAGTAAAAGCTCTTTAATTAATACCTACACAAAAAATGGTTATACTTCATTATAATTTTTAAAAACTAAAGCAGTACAGCAATACATAATTAAAATGAATAAGTAGGTGAACGACTAATAAAAGTATTATCTTGCACAATTTACTCATCTAAGTACCTATTTGTACAAGAAACATAAATTATTTCATAAATTCAAATTCAAATATAAATTCATTTTCTTTTATTATTCAAAATCCATCCACTTAACTATAAGGTAGAAAAGTGGGCGTGGTATGTGAGCGTTCCCGTGTAGGGGCGTGAACCAAATTATCCGTAACTGTTGGTCTGTGTTGTGCCCTAACCGCTAGACTGATTTGGGTGAATTTTGATATGCAGATAGAACATGGGAAAACGATGTAGGTTTGTAGTTTTTATTGATAAAATATCTATATCTTAAAATTTTATGGGTATGAAATAGGGGTGCGGTATAATTTTGTAAAGAAGACAAGAAGAAATTCCCCGTCCGAAGTTATGTAATTTTATGTACGTTTTATTACATAAAACCAGGAATGTAAAGGGAAGGGTAAAAGAATGAAGAAGAAGAAGGAATACAAAGAGAAGTTTAGAAAATCAAGCTTAGACTAGGTAAAACACAAAGGGAAAAGAGGTAGGTACCTACCTATGAGAATAAATTTTAAGGCTTAAAAACATTCTTAATTCTAGTAACATATCAAACACGTCTCAAAAAGATCACAGTTCATTCTAAACCTATAAAGTTAGCGACTCCTAACATACGAACTAACACTAAACAGTTCATTTGTTTAAAAAACAAATATGTACCTACAATTAATTTAAAGTTCGAAACAAAATCCGAATGTTCTTCGAATCGCAAAGGCGTGAAGGGCCACCGAAGGGCGGGGCGGGGCGGCGCGGGGCGGGGCTTCGCCCAGGGGAGGAGCAATGCGCAGACGCGCTCCTCGATACTTATGAGCTACGGGTTTGTACGGGATACCGGATAATAATGTTATGTTTTTAATGAAATTAATGAAATTTGATTAAATTAATTAATTAATTTATGTTTGGTTTATGGGGTTGAGTTAGTTTATGTTTATTGTACCTAAGGAACCTTTAGAGCGAGCGCGCACGAGCAACTTTGTCTCCGCAACTATTTTGTCTCTCCCATCAATTTGTATGGGGAGTTGCGTCGCTACGTGCGCGCACTTTCATACTAGCCCAT
>CAJQZN010035831.1:0-10124 GCA_907164685.1 Colias eurytheme | reverse complement strand
TAATTTATTATATTTGCTGCTACGGAACCCTTTGTGCGCGAGCCCGATTCGCACTTGGCCGGTTTTATTAAATTTATTATTTTACATGTTTGATAATATTAAGTTTGAATCCTATAAATATAATTATGTATTTACCTATATCTCAAATTTATACAAACAAGCAGTCTTGCTAATTGCAAAAATAGTTTTTTGGATAATATATTCTATCACTAGCTTTCCGCCAGCGGCTTCGCTCGCGTAGTCAAAGAAAAACCCGCATACCCCCACGTTTTCGTTCCCGTGGAATTTACGGGATAAAACCTATCCTATTTCCCGGGGTAAAAAGTAGCCTATGTCCTTTCTTGGGTATCAAAATATCTCTATACCAAATTTCATGCAAATTGGTTCGGTAGTTAAGGCGTGATTGAGTAACAGACAGACAGACAGAGTTACTTTCGCATTTATAATACATAATATTAGTATGGATTATATTTATTTTCATAATTGATTTAAGTTTCCACTTCTAAGCACTTATGTTAAGTTAAATAACATACAAATTACACTATCATCTAACAAAAACACTGTAAATTCTATTTTTACAAAAACTATCCTTATCACTTTTGAATAAGGTACAAATTAGTTTAAAATTATTCAAAGTTATAACCCAAATTCAGTATTTATTAAAATGCACTCTATACTCTAGAAAATAGAGTACATTTTTGTTTATTAAACTATAAAAGAGGGTCACTTGTAAATAATTTAATAGCAATAAGTTGTTATTATTGCATTAACTATTTAATGGACTCACACTTATCCGTTCCATAAGTCCCATGTCCCCTTGTGGGGTATGGGACAAATTTAATCCGTTTCACTGATCGATTTTCTTAACAAGCAAATAGGTAACTAGCCTATTTGAATAATTAACACATACCTAAATTGATAGAAAATGAATGCTTTATTTCAGCAAAAACACAATAAAATTAGATTTTAACAATTCAGGAAAAATTGATAATAGACACTTAAAGTTCTCTCTTTTATTTACACAAAATATATAGATACTGCGACATCTTTTTCAACATTAACATCAAATCTATACTAATATTATAAAGCTGAAGAGTTTGTTTGTTTGTTTAAACGCGCTAAACTCGGGAACTACTGGTCCGATTCGAAAAATTATTTCGGTCTAAAATAGTCCATTTATCGAGGAAGGCTATAGGCTATAATCATCTCGCTAAGACCAACAGGAGCGGAGCACTGCGGGTAAAACCGCGGAGCACAGCTAGTTAACAAAATTAAACTTTGTAAATTTTATCAAGGCTCGGTGACAAAACAAAAATATCATTCGATTAATTATCATCCTGCATCAAAAAAAAACATTTTTTAAACTATATTTTTTAATTTTCAGAATTGAAGAATGAAGATGGTTCAGGCATCCAGCACGCTGGCCAAGTGCGGGCAGATGTCACATGTCGAACACTTGTGAACTTTATTGCACACACAGAAGACATAGATATAAAGAAATATCATAAAATAAGAAAAATAACATTTACAAATGTCGGTCTTATCGCTAGGTAGCGATCTCTTCCAGACTACCATGTGTTGTGTAAGGGGAGATATTTCAACCCAGGTTAAAGCAAGACCAAAGAATAAGGCGTTAGGAAAAATTAAATCAAAATAAAATATAATATCATTGGTGGTTTAAAATTGTATGGAATACAAGCTGTTTCCCGCGGTTTCACCCGCATTGCTCCGCTCCTGTTGGTCTTAGCGTGACGATATATAGCCTATTACCTTCCTCGATAAATGGGCTATCTAACACTGAAATAATTTTTCAAATCGGACCAGTAGTTCCCGAGATAAGCGCGCTCAAACAAACAATCAAACAAACAAACTCTTAAACTTTATAATATTATATTTAAATACATTGTGTTCGCACCTGACCGCTGCGTACAACGGATCAATATGCCTCCTACCGACATTCTACTTGACATATTTTTCACAATAAAGCCTGGTGTATACTGGGCCTGTAATATGAAACAAAAGAAATATAGAAAAAATTATGTTATGATTTTATTGTGTTAGAAGTAAACTGTAAAGTAAATGTTGTATTCGTAATCCATACTAATATTATAAATGCGAAAGTAACTCTGTCTGTCTGTCTGTTACTCAATCACGCCTAAACTACTGAACCAATTTTCATGAAATTTGGTATGGAGATATTTTGATACCCGAGAAAGGACATAGGCTACTTTTTATCCCGGGAAAATGACGCAATCCCGGAAATCTCACGGGAACGGGAACTATGCGGGATTTTCTTTGACTGCGTGGGCGAAGCCGCTTGCGGAAAACTAGTCTTAAATACGTTAAATTACATTACAAGAGACAACTTACAAAAGCACATTCCATGGCATGTGTATTATGTACCTAATTCTCACTATATTACAATGAATCGATTCAATTGATATCGATGTTATTTAATACATAGAGCTTTATGTACCGAGAAATTAACCAAATAAATTAACTTTGTTTATGCTTACTTTTAAATCCACCCAAAAAATGAAACTGACATAAACAAACCTATTTTGATTGTATTTTCTTGTTTGATTTTTTAGCTTGCGTGTTTAAGCGAGTAATATTCCTAGATCCGTCGATCCGTGACCATGCTTCCTGTAAAATATTCGTCAAGACAATTATATATAAATTATATAATATTATAAATGTCACAAATAAATCGGATCCTATTTTGAAATTAAATTAAAAATAAAAATAGCCGTATTTTGACTCAGTATACCCCAACCCTAATCCATCATCTGAGTGCTTACAATTTACTTGTATCCCGATATTCTGAGTCTCACGGCGGCCTTTCATCTCATTGATGCGAAAAAGTTAATATCTCAGTAATTTGTATGGCGATGAATGTTTTTTATCCGACTCTTAATGGAAAAAAGGTATGGAAATTAAGAGGCTTTTCCAAGATGCTGAATCACACTTATCTTATATGAAGTTTTTGAGTAAAATCATATCGTTTGATATGATTTTACTCAAAAACTTCGTGATCGATTATTATATAATACTAGCGGTCCGCCCCGGCTTCGCCCGTGGTACATGTTTACGTTTTCTCTACATAAGAACCATCCTCGTACTTCAAGGAATATAATAAAAAAAGAATTATCGAAATCGGTTCAGCCGTTCTCGAGTTATGCGCTTACCAACACATTTTGGGATTCAATTTTATATATAAGAAGAAGATTATTTTAGGCACTTGACTAACTTAATGCAGCTTTCTAAGGTAAGTTAACTTTAAAGCAATGTCAACACGGGTGAAGCCGGGGCAAGCAGATAGTAGTAATATTCCAAAGCTACCCTCCTAATTATGTACTACATAATTGTTGCAAGAAAAAGCAAAAATCTTAGATAAAAAATTTTTTTTTCATTATTTTTGTTTATGATTTATTTTCAACTCATAGACTTATTATATGTAATACTCAAAAATGTCAAAATATAAAACTTTTCTATCGTGTAAGAACGTGTAATATTTGTCAAACCATTAGTGCATTTTAGCGCCAAACATTGACGCATGCTGTATGCACTATGCACCCTATTAAACATAGGCTAGTTTGATTTAGAGACTGTAATAGGTTTAATTATTTTTTTTAAGTTTTCGATTTCTTTTTTGACGTGACAACGTCTTTATAATTCGATAGAGCCGGCTGCACGCACGAAAAAACATGACTCATGCGGCGTTTCCTCGCTCTGAGGCGTTCTACATGTAGGCTTGAAGTGAAGTGCAAGCGAGAGCACGGAACGAGCGACAAAGAAGCACAATCGGACGTTGTCACGTTCAACTATCGTCAGTAAACCGACTTTACAGACAACCAATTTTTTTTTTACTAGATTTCCTAAACATGCTATAATGAATATTGTAGAAGTCAATATAGATTAAACTAGCGGTCCGCCCCGGCTTCGCCCATGGTACATGTTCACGTTTTCTCTCCATAAGAACCACCCTCGTACTTCAAGGAATACTATAAACGAATAATTAATCGGTTCAGCCCACAGAACTATATCGTCCTGTGGTTCAGCCGTTCTCGAGTTTACGCTTAGCAACACATGTGGCGCTAAATTTTCGGATTATAGAGGTTTGATTTGTTTGAGTTTTCATTTACATTATGTATTATTTGCTTACAAATATATCTATTTTCTATTTTTGGTAAATTAAAAGGGCCAAAGTGAAGTTGAAGATTCTTGTAGATTTTTTATACTGTCTATATTCAATTAATGCACACCATTCACTAACATTTATAACATTATCTATAAAATAAATTTTCGTGTTAGTTACACCACATATACTTAACTCAAGAACGGCTAAACGGATTTTAATAATTTAATTCGTGCAATTTGTCAGCTTATTAGACAAATCAGTTAACCTTAAAAAATCAACCTAGACAAATCGTTTTGTAGTTTTGCAGCTAGTTTTAAATTTATCATTTAACTCCAACCGCATTACTCTGTGCTCATCCAATTGATATATATTACCAAACGAAGCGCTAAAGAGACGGACAGGTATACTTGTGTCAGTAACTACCGCTTATTGTAAGGTATCTTCACACGTGCATAAAACGCGGCGTTTTTTTATAATTTTTAAAACGCTCTTATTAGCTTCAACTGTATGTTTGTATGTAACCGACTGCTTTTGATTTGATAATATGTACATAACTATCAAACTGAAAATCATACAATTAAATACGTCTGTTAATCTTTGCCACATTACTTGCAAATAAATAATTCGAATTTGAATTTGAAAGGGAAAAAATGCTAGGAGAATATAACAATTTGCATTTATACTTACCTTACCTTACCTTACTACCTTCTCTCCCATGTTATTCTTCACTTTAATATAGAATAAAGAACCCGATAGTTTGAAGAATAAAACAAAATATGTATTAATTAGCTATTTATTTTCAGACGTTACGCGTCTGAAGATACTCTTATAGTGTTATTCAAAACCAACAAACAGACATACCGTTGTGCACCTTGTTAGTTAGTTCGACTAATAGCTTTTGGAATATCTTAATAGTTTCACGTTGTACCTGTTTCCCATGTCCCCTTGTGGGGTATGGTACATATTATGCCTTTTTATCACTGATAATTATTGAGAAATCACGTTTATAAACCGATTTATAAACTGACTTCAAAAAAAGAATGAGGTTCTCAATTTTAGTGTATACCTAATATTATAAAGTTGAAGAGTTCGTTTGTTTGAACGCGCTAATCTCGGGAACTACTGGTCCGATTTGAAAAATTCATATATCATCACGCTAAGACGAACAGGAGCGAAGCACTGCGGGTAAAACCGCGCGGCACAGCTAGTTTTTTTTTATATTTGTTTCCTCAAAACTTTAGTCTGGGTTTTGATATTTTATTTTAAATGAAAGCTCGTGCCTTCCAGGTTGTCTGAAATTTGTTTTTCTGACGATTTAAAGGCGGTTTTTATTTTTTTCTTCTAAAATAAATAAATATTTCAGGACAATTTTCACACACGGCACGATCTGATCCCATACTAAGCTTTCGCTTGTGTTATGGAAACCAGATGGCTGATAAACATCTTATATATAAAATTCTCGTGTCACAATGTTAGTCTGCATACTCCTCCGAAACGGGTGGACCGATTCTCATGAAATTTTCTGTGCATATCGGGTAAGTCTGAGAATCGACCAACATCTACTTTTCATATGTACCACGGGCGAAGCCGAGGCGGGCCGCTAGTACATATATAATTTTAAATAAATACTTATGTAGATAATTAACACCCAGACACAGAGCAAACATCTATGTTCATCACACAAATATTTGCCCCGGGTGGGAATCTAACCCACGACCTATGCCTTGGAAGGCAGGGCCACTACCAACCAAACCAACCGGCCAGTCAATAATTATATCCTTACTAGACGACCAGTTGAACTTTTCATGTATCGTGAAATATAACTTATACTATAATAAAAAAGTCAAGTGCATTCAAGATGGAAATAAATCCATACTAATATTATAAATGCGAAAGTAACTCTGTCTGTCTGTCTGTTACTCAATCACGCCTAAACTACTGAACCAATTTGCACGAAATTTGGTATGGAGATATTTTGATACCCGAGAAAGGACATAGGATAGGTTTTATCCCGGAAATCCCACGGGAACGGGAACTATGCGGGTTTTTCTTTGACTGCGCGGGCGATGCCGCGGGTGGAAAGC
Organism: Colias eurytheme; assembly: GCA_907164685.1. Taxonomy (NCBI): domain Eukaryota; kingdom Metazoa; phylum Arthropoda; class Insecta; order Lepidoptera; family Pieridae; genus Colias; species Colias eurytheme. The sequence goes on along the minus strand of CAJQZN010035831.1, from coordinate 3,899 downwards.
TAGTAGAAAATAAAGGTTTAAATCATATTTTAGATATGTGATACGCAAAGCTATGACTACAGAATGAAGTCTAATCCCATGTTTTGCTGACCTTAAGGAAATTTTAATATATGTAATGAGTAGTATGAATATCATTTTAGTAACTATTTTATGTGTCTCAACGTGATATTAGTAAATCCATATACCTAATATTATAAATGCGAAAGTAACTCTGTCTGTCTGTCTGTTACTCAATCACGCCTAAACTACTGAACCAATTTGCATGAAATTAGGTATGGAGATATTTTGATACCCGAGAAAGGACATAGGCTACCTTTTATTGCGAAATAGGTACCACGGGCGAAGCCGGGGCGGACCTCTAGTTAAGAAATAAAGAAACATTTATTTGATTATAATGCCCAAAAGCTGTGCGTTGATAGTTGATACACACTTTGCCTCCTTGACGTTTTATAAAATACTATATAAGCTTTCCGCGCCGGCTTCGCCCGTGATATGATTCCCGAGCAGAATAAAAGAAGAATGTTATTTTTACGTGTTTTTCCTCTCCATAAGAACCTTCCTTGTGCCTTAAGAAGATGTTCAAAAATTGTCGAATTGGTTTGGTCTCGAGTTTTACACTTAGCAAGACATTTGGCGATTATTTTTATTTTTATAGATATTAGATAAATAGATTACCACATAGCGTACACATGAGTAACATACGAATAAAACCGCGGCTTCAAGCTGTATCATATCAAACAAAACACATCTCCAACAATACACATAAAAATAAAAGTATTTCTTCCAACGTGTAAAATGTTTTAATCTCCCGATCTGAACTTGTTAGCGAAGACAAAAAAACAGAGATCGGGATCTATTCAATTCAAATCGAATTCACACCACAGATAAAATAAATAACGAGTAACGTATAAATAAAATATTGTCACCCTATAACTCAAGTATTGAATGCGCGGACGCAGAAATACAGAATTCGAACATAGTATAAGAGAACAAGTAAGTTATTTACGGATAACGCACACATATGAGATCACACACAGATCGGTCCATGAGAAGGAACCGAGCGGTGTTGTGTGCGTGCGCCAAGCTTCCGTACGTACATGAAGGAGGCGTGGCAAGCGCTCCGCGTACATACAAACGGTGCGATGTACGTACGCAAGCTTGACGCACGCACACAACGCCGCTCGGTTCCTTCTCATGGACCGGCCTCGTGTGCGCGCCTTTGCTGTGAACGGTCGGTGTTTGTTTATACAATTATTTAAAATATCAACATGACAAGTCATAACCCTGCGCCTCGCGAGTTAATGCCTCCTCCTAAATGCTGGGAGATGGCCTACTTGTTATCTTTATACTATGTATTGAATGCGCGAGCGCAGCGAAATACAGAATTCAAATCAGTCTTCTGTCGACGCTTGTCGAATGCACTTCACATTTACATATTCCCGTTCTGTATGTAAAATGTTTACATTTATCTTGCGGTTTTCCTTTTTTCGGATCAAAAATTTATGCCTAACAACGTCGTGTATTGAAGGGTTATTGCACTTGTGATGTTATGATATTATTTTATATACATTATTTTAGTACCTACCCTAAATACTTAAATAATAAAATTGATAAAAGAAAATAACAAAAAGCTTCTTCAAAGAAAAACTTCAATCAAAATAAAGTAATGGATGCGATTTTTTTTAACAGATAGAGTGATTCTCGTTCAAGGTTTACTAAATAAATTAAATTAAGTTATATAAAGCGGACGAAGCCGCGGGCGGCAAGCTAGTTAATTAACTTATAAAATAAAATTCGACTGACCGGTTGGCTTGGTTGGTAGTGGCCCTGCCTTCCAAGGTCGTGGGTTCGATTCCCACCTAGGGCAAATATTTGTGTCATGAACATAGATGTTTGCGCTGTGCCTGGGTGTTAATTATCTATATTATAAGTATATTTATTTAAAATTATATAATAAGTATGTTTATCAGCCATCTGGCTTCCATAACACAAGCGAAAGCTTAGTATGGGATCAGATCGTGCCGTGTGTGAAAATGGCCCTGAAATATTTTTATTTATTAAAAACTAGCAAACCGGGCGAACTCCGTTTCGCCACCAGAGACACCTTTTCTTTGTAATAAACCTCACGGAGCCCGAGACCTGTCCACCGAATGCAAAATCGTGGAAATCGGTTCGTGCGTTCTGGAGTGGTTAAAGCGTCAGGAAGTAAAACCCGACTTATTTTTTTATACTTATAATAGTTAACATGCCAAAGTCAAAATGACATCTTGACCTTGCTAAAAGTCGTCACGATCGATTGTCTCTAAGATAAATCTGGATTTAGACTAATTGAATAAAAATTATAGTTACTATTTTGAATTACCTAGTATGTATGTATGGTATTACTTAGTAAACCACTTTTATATTATTGCCTTCAAAACTAAAACGCTGTGGTTGACCTTTAAAGATCAGTATGGTCTAAAATAAAAAAAATAGATGATCTTAATTTGGCATAGGTATATAACAGCACAGACTAATAATAATATACTACGATAACAGTACTAGATTTCCGCCCGCGGCTTCGCCCGCGTTTTCAAAGGAAAACCCGCATAGTTCCCGTTCCCGTGGGATTTCCGGGATAAAACCTATCCTATGTGTTAATCCAAGTTACCCTCTATATGTGTGCTAAATTTCATTGTAATCGGTTCAGTAGTTTTTACGTGAAAGAGTAACAAACATCCATACAAACTTTCGCCTTTATAGTAGTATTAAGATAATGTAACATAAATGATATATTATGTTATTTTATTCTTAAAATAAATAAATGACGATGAAATGTAAAACTAATTAGATATTATCAACGCACAGCCTATACAATAGAAGTTATAAGAGCAAAGTCGATACAAGAAAATAGCTATTTGGTTATTTAGATAAATAATTATGCATAGAGAAATGATGAAAAAAGCTCGAAAGCTCAAAAAGCTCAAAAGCTCAAAAGTTCAAAAAGCTCAAAAGCTCAAAAGCTCAAAAAGCTCAAAAGCTCAAAAAGCTCAAAAATCTCAAAAGCTCATAAGTTCAAAAAGCTCTAAAGAGTTTTCTCTTACAATCAAAACAAATACAAATACAATATTATTATCTATGTAACTGTAAATCATTTTCTCTGAGTACAAATAAACATAAAAATCCCGAACACATCTTACTTCAACTTCATTTAACGAATAACGTTCAAAAACTCAAATATTAACCAAATTAGCACAGACTAAAAATAGAAAACCATATATTGTTGCCAGACACAAATAAGTGAGCTATTTTCATACCTACGGTTGCCAGCTTGTAATTCAGAAGCCTCTGTATTAAATGTAAGGATGGAAGGAAACGTGGAATTTATTAAAATCACTAGCACAGGGACGGAGTGGGGTGGATAACTTAGTGAACCCTTTTGGAGCCCTGATAGAAGTTGGGAAACATTAAGAAGATTATTCAATACCATGAAACTTCGGAATAACTATCCAATTGTACTATTGTTGAACATTGGAACTTTCAATAAAGCTCATATTTTCTAAAAAGGAAGTTAATTATTATTTATTACCATAATTTTGGCATGATGTTCAACTACCTGAATGCATCAGTAATTAATTACAATTTACTACGTCAATTGATTAAGATTTATAGAAGTTTGCGAACATTTTATAAAATACAAATCTTATATATAAAAATGAATCGCAAAATGTGTGCTTACCAACACTCGAGAACGGCTGAACCGATTTCGATAATTCTTTTTTTATTATATTCCTTGAAGTACGAGGATGGTTCTTATGTAGAGAAAACGTAAACATGTACCACGGGCGAAGCCGGGGCGGACCGCTAGTAATTAATAAAATTGAGAACTTTTAACTCGGATTACGATAATGTAATATACA
>CAJQZN010035828.1:0-10560 GCA_907164685.1 Colias eurytheme | reverse complement strand
CAGACTATAAATGAGGTGAGCTTGTGTGTGTGTAAATAAAATAAAAATAGAGACCACAGACGCGCTCTACATCATCGAAGAACAGACTATAAATGAGGTGAGCTTGTGTGTGTGTAAAAAAAATATAGAGCTTAGACGCGCTCGTGGTCATCGTAGACCAGACTATAAATTAGGCGAGCTTATGTGTGTGTGTGTAACGATCGAGATGTTTACGTGACATTGACCGTCTTATTGGTGGCAGCTCGAGATGAGACGGGAGATCGGTCCGTCTCTCTCTCGTTATACCTGCGATAGCGCTCGCGAGGTTTTGGTGTGACACAAGTTTCTGAACATGTCACCCGACTAAAACGATTTTAAAAACGTTATCACGTCAAAAATAGAGACCATAGACGCGCTCGTGGTCACCGAGGACCAGACTATAATTAATGTGGTGAGCTTGTGTGTTGTTGTTACACGCAATACAGGACGAGTAACAACAAACTGAACATTGAGAGTATATGAGCGCTTGCTGAAGCGATCAACGAGTAAAAGGCAGCTCCAATAAAACGATGGATAGGCAATTATTATCCCTAACCCCGCCAAATCTAAATTTGAGTATTAAAAGAAAAATATCTTCTTTTAAATTTTACTTTACGGCGGTGGAAGTCGACACTCCCATAGATAACAAACATTACTTAAAAATAAATATTTTATACACATGTATTTAATTTTTTTTATCGTATTTAATGTCTTGAATCTTGATAAATATAATATCAACATGAATATAAATAAATACTTTTCTATAATATGACTACTTTTACAGGTGGACGGAGACTTTGACGATTATCGGAAAGAACTCTTGGAGAGTCTTGGCGAAACTATCAACTCGCCATCTATCATCGCGAACGCAGCAGTTCTACAGTAATCACAACCACACATACACAACGAATAAATTTTACGCAACATATAGTAAAATGTTCATACAAGTAGCTAGGATTGAAATTCGAATCTTTATTTTGTTAAATAAGTGTCGATAAATATTTACACGTTTTCTTTTAGATACTAAATGTACCGAAATAATAATAAAATATAATTTGTTTTAAAATGCACGCACTTAAATTCATTAGTGTAAAGTCTTAATTTGCTTAACTTCATATTCGTATCGGTCAATTAAGGAAAGCTGGCATGTTCACAGTACTCACACTTATGCAATTTCACTTACAGTATGTTCAAAAAATAAATGCGACTCTAGTTTCATTTTAGACTTGAATTGTAAAATGGGTGCGTTGTAGATAAATATATGCAAATATAGATAATAATATAGATAAATATATGAAAGCTCTCATAATTTACCTGTAAAATTATAATTTAAAAGTAAATCAATTGATGAAGTTAATTATTTATTCTAATAATAATCAATTGGATAAAAGTATTAATAATTATTCAATTATCAAATAATAATTAAATTTCAGGTCATAAAAACAATACAAATAACACGTGCGCTCACTCCCAACATACACCAGGGCCAATCCCTTCCAAAATGATAAAAACCTAAAAAAAATAGTAGTAGGATGAAACCCATTAGAAAAGGAGGAGAATGTGATAAAAATTAAAGGAAAAATAAATTACAGACAATCCGAGTTCGGGAAGGGGGAGGGGGGCGCTTTTAAGGCTAAAAAATGGTTTCTCTTGATTTCCAACAAAACTACAAGTCCTATGGAAAAAAGTTCAATGGCAAAGTTGTAGACCGTAATAAAAAGTACAAAAGTTGTACTTTTGTATTAACAATTTTTTCACATAACCTCAAAATTTAGGTGAAATATTCAAAAAACCAAGTTATTGGTTTTTTATTACTTTTTCAAAAAAAAAATTTTTTCTACTATATTTGGTGAAAAGTTACCTTATAGTGTCTCAAATACACTGTAATTTATTTGATTGAAAATATTTATTTTTTCGCCTTATTTCAACTTAATACCAAAAAAACAACCTAATTTTCAATCGAAAATTCTGACGTCGAAATATCAGCTTTTTACAAAAAGTTTGGGGGCTTTTTGTTCGTTGAAATATCTACTTTCTAATGGTCTAAAATATAATATACATTACCATAGTAAATTTACTCAGAAAATGCATACAAACAGTGTGATAATGAGCTTTTTTGGCAATGGCAAATTTCTCAAACGACCTGAAATGTTTTTATCGACATCATTTTGTTTATGTACATACTGTCAAATGTTAGCTGTGGTATCGTTACTTTGATCCATGCTTTGATCAGATGAAATTTTTTCTTTTGAAATGTTACCGAAAAGCCGATACAAGAGAAAATATAGAGTTCGAGAAGTGTGCCTGATTTAGTAAAAGCTCATTATCACACTGTTATTGGTAAAAATGCCGATTTTAGTCAAAATTTATATTTTTCTAACAAGATCCTTATCATCCAAATTTCCACCTTGGTGAGAAAAATTGACATTTCTAATGAAAATGAACAAAAAATTTTATTAAATACTGTAAAATAGTCTATAATTCTTCCATTTACTGTATCACAAAATTCTTCATAGATTTTTAGATATTCGTACTACACCAATTACATCACCCTGTATTTATAAACAATTGCAAAATATGACACATACATAGGCCGGGAGATACTGACACAAAATTTCGGGTCATTTGTAACAGAATGGCGGTTCTACAGAGGTCTTATTACGCAATGACTAAAAGAAAAATGATGGTCAGAACGCTCGTACCAGCGGACTAGTTGCGTGGGCGTTAGTCGAACTCGTCGGATAAATAGCGAAAGTCAAACGATTTGTAACAAAAATTTTAGAATTTACCGATAGCCCATAAAAAAGATGTAGGCGGTAGTGTCATGCCATACTTTTCCGGTGTAACTTACAGCCCCCCATACCGCCATAACGCCCACGCGACTAGTCCGCCGGTACTAGCGTTCTGACCATCATTTTTCTTTTTGTCATTGCGTACTAAGACCCCTCTAGACCGCCATCCTGTTACAAATGACCCGAAATTTTGTGTCAGTATCTCCCGGCCTAACATGTGCAATTTGTAAATGTGTTGACGTTCCAGCTCTTCTTAATATACCTATACATGAATTGTATGCATTTTGTCTAAAGTATAGAAGTGCATCTAAAATGTTATGAAAGATTAATTTTCAATTATTATAAAAATAATGTACAGTTTGTGTATTTATTTAATTATTTTCTATTTACTTTTAATGTTTCCAGACTGTACATAATCGGATATATATAACTGTGCTTAAAATAAAATGATATCTTCCAAATAGGTATTTATATTTAATAAATTTTGATATAAAAAAATGTGTTGTTTTTTTATATATTTTCCCCATGTATACGAAGTGTGATAATATTTATGGAGCAATCTCGTCATTCAATGAAGATGCTAGTTATTTAATCAAATAGCAGATTCAACCAGGTGACTGCGACAGATACATTAACACGAGCTATAAAAATTATTACTTTACAAAAATCTCTTTCAGTTAAAAAAAATATACTTAAATCAATTTATAGGTACGTTACGTAATTTATAGGTTCTTATTATAGATATATACCGCCTCGGTACGCGTGAGCGTAGGTAACACCGAGGGGTCCTGGGTTCGATTCCCGGTGGAGACGAAGAAAAAAAATGTCTAGGTCTGGTAGGACACAGAAGGCTGATCACCTACTTGTCCCTAAAGAAAATCGATCAGTGATACAGATGTATAATGCATCTGCCCCTTACCCCACTAGGGGACATGGGACTTCACTTTATTATAGATCATCGCTCGTGGTCAGGTGGTCAGTGTGGAATAACCTACCTATATAAAAAAAAATCTTCATGTACATTGTTAGATACCTTTAATTCTAATAAAAAGTATAGCAATTTAAATTAAAAATATACTTAACCTATACACAGGAAAACAGTCACCAAGTTTGACCACTCCACTTTTCCTTCATAAATCTACAACGCAATTTACATTACCATTTACGTATTAAAGTGCGTCGCACAAAACAAGTCTAAAATGGAATAAATAAAAACCTAATTTTAAAAGGAATGTTTTGCATTCGTGGCAAGATAATGAAGGCGAGTCAACATTTCTCGTTAAAGATACTCGCTCAGAGTTTTTTCCTCAATTTGTCTGCAGCCTTTCACCCCTCCATTATAAACTTCTCAGCTTCATTAGAGGATTTAAAACGCAAATTTCCTTTTCGATTGTAACTTTTTTCCACTTCTTGAAAGGAAGCTTCTTTCAGACTGGGTAGGAAATTAGTATCCTTCCCTTTGAGGGGTGAAAACGTGTTTTTGAAAAATTATTTGAATATTTTACTCGAATCTTGCGACAGAATTAGTTTAACAATTGACCGGTGGTTATGAATTGTTCGTATATTTTATTACCTACCCATCTAAGCTGTAGGTATAAGGTCCTACGTGCACTCGAAATGAAAATATTTTTCATTACTAAAATAATCACATCACAATCCCTAAAAACAGTATATGAGATATATAAAGCACGTAAATTATCTCGTTACAAGTTACAATATCATCAAGGACATTAAATTAAGTAGCAACTACGCAAATCCTCCCAGATTTCCCTGTTTTCGCATGAGACCACTAAACGTATTACTGTAATGTACTGAATTATCTGTTAACGAGACAACAATAAGAGGTATGTCTACACTGAGAGCCTATTACTGTCTAGAGAGCATTCCCGCCCCTCCTTAACGTATTCCACCCTTGTCACACTCATCATGCCTGCAAGTTCCAAAATAATATACCGTAAACCCACTGTCGGATTATTCTGACAAGGTTCCAACTTTCTATATCACATTTTAGTACAATGTGTACACAATAGAAGCGATTACTCTCCCCCGCGACATGATTTTATTTGTGCAGTTATTACAGTCTCGTCGAAAGATATTTAAATTTCATTAGGTTTGTTTTACACTTAATTTGTGAGGGGAGTGCGGCATTGTATCTTTGGGGTGGAGCCCTATTATTGCTTTGAGCTTTCCAGCTTATTTTGTGTAACCCTCTATGAATTGCATTGGTGATTTGAATTTCAAGATACTTATCGGAGCTTTCATGGTGTTAAATAGATGTATTTCTTTGTTCTATGATAACATTGAATGGGTATGGTGAATGCTTACAAATGCCGTAGACACATGTTTAGATTTCATTCTAGTTCTGATAATAGGTAGTTTAATTATTTTTTTAATAGTTTACCTAACTACTTGTTAGGGGCATTTGATAATATTTTATTTAGATATCTAAATTAGGATTAGAACTTTTGACGAATTATTATTAATAAGTTGGTATTTCTACGTTATTAACTAGAGAGATTGGAAATTTATAAGAACGAATATAAGAAAAAAACCGATACCAAATTTTTTGAAATTAGATAACTGTTCCATTATATCGGTGTAGATTCAACTAAATTCGGTTTTGATTCGTTTATATTTTTATAACCAATAACATGTCACTATTTAACCTACTCTACACGAAGTTCGCGGCTGCTTTATAAAAATCGTTTAATTTCTTTAAATGTTTTTTGTAAACATTCCCAGTTAGATGTCGACGAATATTCCCATAATTTTCGCAACAACCACACAATCGAATTTGTGACCCGAAATACAATGTAAAAGTTATTAATTATTTTCGAAATGTACTAGGTGTGTTCGCCAGCGCCCTCTATGTAAGTGGAAACATTTCGCAGACGCAGACTCCATTAGCAGTGTTCGCCGGACTGTCACAATCATTTTTCTTTCCCGCTGCCGCTAATTCTCAACCGCGCTTCAGTGGCCATATAGAGGGATCAACTAATCTTGATGCAGTCGATGTTCAATATTTTTGTCACTTCCGTTACCTAGTAAAGGAACACATTGCAAGATTGTGTTACTTACACGATTTACTGGACTTTTAGATAACATGATACATAATTCCAATTGAGATGTTTACCTACGTAGATGACTTCTTTTGTTGGAATTGTTACAACTATAAAAATATTTAAACCTAGGCATAATTTTAATTAAGTTTTAATTAATTTTTTTTAAAGTGAAACTTTTATTACATCGTCTCAAACTTTTTGGTCTGTGTAGCGCATGTCTTTTACCGTGGTTTCATAAAACCACACAACATTTTTGTTTTTTTTTTTTTTCAATTATAGGCTATATCCAGAACAAAAAATATATATACCTATTTCATATGAATATCATAGATGAGTCTCAACAAATTATATATTAATAATTTAAAATATGACCCAAAACTTCCACCATAGCATTTTTAAAGAAAATATTTATTTAATTAGCTTTATTAAAGATAAATATTTTACAAAACGAAACCAAATAGGTAGGTGCTTCCATCAAGCTGTTTTAATTTTCATATTAAATTTGTAGGGGTTTATTTAGTTGTATTTTTAAATGTAAAAGTATCAAAACATGTTGCATTGAGGTCGAATGGAAGCTTGATATCGACTTTTATTACTGCGGAGGGGTTGGTCATTAGCGAGATAAAGCGGCTGCCACCTGATAAAGTGCGTTTTGTTGCTCACTTACTTATTTCTCTCTGTTTCCAACAGAACTGAGTTGTATGAGTTTTCTTCTTTTACTATTTTCCTTCCATAATGAAACAACTCTGTAGGTACATGATAGAACTGCAGAATAGCTGTTAAATTGCAGAAACATTTGTAATTACAGATGCGACTCGATAAAATTTATAAAAAGAAGGATATGCGAATCAAGGTGATACATTCCTTGTTTTATTTAATATAATTAGGTAAACTTTAATAGTACTATTGATTTCTAATGTATAGTTACAAAGATAGCTTTTTTCTTCATGGTGTATAGATATTAATCATGAAACAAAAGATAATAACTAATAGAAGTTACATCGATCAGGAAATTAATTAACCTAAGCAAACCGCTTGTAAGCGCTGTCAATTCCATTTGATTTACGCCACCTTTACTTTTTCATCGCAATCAATAATTATTTCACTAAAAGCAATGAAGTAAAAAATAACAACATCTCCGAACATCGCATCAATAATTCCGAATGATCAATCATTGAAGTACACATGCGGCATAATTATCAGCGATAAGTAAAATGTGGTAAGAAATAGTAAACGAATTACATTCCTAACAAAGAACAATAATAGTACGTGCGATTAACACTTTACCCAGCCCAGCGGATGATTGATGAGTTTACCCGTTCATAGTGACTAATAGAGTGCCACGAACATATGATATTCGTTACGGGAAACCGTAATACCTTTGATATTGAACCTGAAAGCTCCCTCTGCCGCTATTAATACTTAATTTTCTAATTAATTTGAACGCTCCGAATTTGTTACGCGTATCATTTTATCATTTAATGTGATATGTTTTTAGGTATTTTATGGGAATGAAGTGATGCTTGAAGTTTGAGGCGAAAATATATTATTTTACAAAAACTTGCTATTGTAGAGTATTTTGTGTCCATGACAATAATTTAATTTTATATTATTGTTTTGTCGCATAGGCTCTACCGTGGTTCATAAATAGTTTTACTGCTTAATCTAGTCGAAAAATATTTTCCCTCTCAACTAACTATTTTACGACTATCTAAGAACTATTGTATATTTAACACATAGCAATAAAATTGTTTTCATGTCAACGTTATAGTTGTGCGACCGTTCAGCCCCGATGTGCCGTCGGGCGCAAAATCCCGGGTCGGAGCAATAAACGCGATTAGACAAACATTTCCTGACGCGAGCCACTTTTTCCAAAACTTGGCGTATAAATCAGATCGGTGGTGTGTCGCAGTTTTCGCGTCGTCTTGCCAAATTTATGTACCGATCGGCCCTTTCGAATGGAGATGTAGACCGCTATTTACATATAAATACCTCGATTATTTGAATTATTCAATCGAGAGGGGGCGGCGCTGACAAATCACTTCCTCAGGAGATGGCACAAGTTGCTAGGCTCAAGTTTGGCTTGATGTGCTCCGGCTATGTCGTTCGTGCCCGGCTTTTACGATAAATTGAACAGTTTTCTTAAGAACTGATACAGTCCTTAGCTATTTTATTTAGGTACTGTTTTTTGGTAGACATTGTTTTGGTTTAGGTAGAGCTTTTCATTTGATATTTCTTCAAATATGATTTGAACGTTTATAAACAAATTATAAGTACCTACCACAGAATAATAACTAGTAACTATCGTTATAACTTTATAAGTACATGAAAATAAAGACTTAATTTAATGATTTTTACCTAATGTTACCTAACTAGATATTAAATCTAAATACAGGTAAAATAATGAAATTCGGAAAAAAAATTAAAGAACAGGGAATCCAATAAAAATTAATCCAAAAAAGTTTTCAATACTGCGCACATTAAGTAAAATAAAGCTTTTATTTTCTTCAAACAATCAATGTCCTAGAAATAATCTATAGAATATAGCCAAGTAAAAAAGAAAATACATAATTACGAATACAAATAATAATGATCTAAAGCTTTAGGTATAGTTCTGGATAATATTCCCGCAATTTTATGCCCTTTCGTATCATTTAATTCGGGAAATAGAAGTTTTTGTATGGAAATCGGATGCACTAAAGCTCCGAACCTCTGCCGTATTCCCTGTCTATTGTACGTAACAGCCTCATAAAACTTTATCGCGAATTATCTGTAGCAAATACTTTGTATAGGATATATGTTGATGTAAGGGGTATGTTATAGAAATTATTTACATTGCTTGAACTTGGCTTGAACCGTAGCCTTCTTCTTATGTAGCTACATTAAAGGTACATAGGTATGCCTAATACTATAAAGTAGGATCAAGACAATACTTTAACTTTCACAAAAGCAGCATTTGGAAAAAATAAGTGTACTGAACCACCTTTAATGATAACTGAATCCATTATAAATCAATAGTAGTACCTTAAACGTTAAAATAGCCTGCAACCAACGCATAATTGTTTGTTGGGAGAGAAGTAGCTGTAAACAAAATTCATGATTAATTTTTAAAATATACCTATATGCAAAGATGTAGGCAAACTATGGCAAACAATGAACGTTTATTTTATTTACATACATATTTATATTTCAGATTATCCAGGTCTTCAAAAACGGACATCAAACATTCATCAGTGAAGTTAAATTGCAAACACTCGTGTGATTTTGTAAAATTAAAAGCAAAAGTAACCGGAGCTCATACTGATGCGATCGGCTTCGCGGCGATAACCATCGATAACTAAGCCCCATCCACGGCTCCTGTTACTGTATTTATTTCACTAATCGTGTTATTGTCTCGTGTTAGAGCATACTTAGGCTAATGTGAGGCCGAGTGCGCAGCCGTTACATCAGATAAAGGCATTTGATATGCTAATAGCGGTAGCAAATGTTCGCGTAATGAGCGTGCGACGGCGCTGCAACAATTTTACATACCACGGAACTTTGATAAGCTAAACGCTTAACATGCCTTTTGCTGGTAATGAACTCACACTTTTTGAAACAATTAAGCGTTTTTTCAAATTGTACTTTACGGTGTTCATGTTTAGATTCAATTTCAAAATAATTTAAACAATTAATCTTTAACTATGTTGATAACTACCATTTTAGGGTTTACTAACTTTTACAAAACTGTTAATATAAGTAAATGAAATATAGGTACCTACGATTTGAAAAGAAATAATTTGAATTGGATATGGATTTCTTTTCATAGGTATAAAGTAAGAGACATTAACTACTGAAATTGTGAAAGCGCTGTATTTTTGGCCATTATAGAAGTCCCGATTTTTTTTTAATCAAGCGCAAACGTATCTAGACAGAAATGTGCAGTTCTTTCTACAATCGTATTATTAAGTAAACAATACGGGAGTATTATTTTCGAATCGCACCATAGGGTTACGGAGGGATTACGATGATATCGCGTAAACTTGACGCGCTCAAGCCGCGCCACAATCGTTTGATCATCAGTTAACCGCTAATGCGACGTAATGCAACCATTGTTCTCGCTTACAATTCACTTGTGTTCGCATTTCCTCTACCAAATGGTAGGTTATCGATGTATCTTCACGCGAATTGTTCCCATATAATCCCCTGGATTAGCTATAGCTGTTCTGGACTGTGTAGTGAAATGTTAAATTTGGTAACTGGCCTTTGATGTACCTATTTTTAATTTTATATGGATATAAAATTACAAGCTTTTTATATATGTACTAGCAATGCCCTGCGGTTTCATCCGCATAGATAGCGATATCGTTACAGTGAAAAGTCTACTATAGGTCGGACTATAGGTTTAATTTTTAATCACATGATAATCACCTTTACCCCGTCCCGCACTACGGCCTTTTTTTTTTTGTTTATTGGGGAAATCTTTCATAGATACCCACGGACTCCGGGGGAGGGGCCGTGGGTTATGTCGGATTCCTACCGACCAAAACCCCACTGTGTTCCGTCAAGAGGCATATTGGTAGAATTCCTCAATGACCCCCGCACTACGGCTTGCTCGAACAGTATACCTACTATTTTCTGTAGATTGACACTTTTAAAAATGGGTAGTAATAAAAGCTCCGATAGTAAATTTAAAAATGTCCTTACTA
>CAJQZN010035826.1:0-13427 GCA_907164685.1 Colias eurytheme | reverse complement strand
AGTTGGACAGCTTACAAGTGACGGCATAGTGATGAATCTTATTATTTCTTGCTCTGCTATCGTTCTAGATATGTCCCCTGGTGGTTCATTTGACCCATATTTTTGTCCTATGCGGGCTTGTAGTCTATTAAGCTAGCATGACATATTTGCATGCATTGCAAAATTTTTAAGATAGGCTTTAGTTTTGATATTCATTTTATAAAATAAAGGCTCTGTATGCAAATCTATAACAAGCATAAATCTACCTTGTCATGATGAATATTTATACAGTTCCATTATAAAATGTATTGTTCACTTTTAGAATTAATTTTTTGTATGAGATTATAAGTCTTATTGAAGTTTGTCCAGAAAAAAAATAGTCTTACGAAATTTTCGTCAGATTTTTCAAATTTATAAGCTGGTAATTTACCCGCCGGCGTGTTTGAGTTGAATATTTCTGGTTCATACTGAATAAATTATTATCTTCGACCTTTTCTTTATTCCAACTTTCCTTAACTATCCTAAACGAAGACAAAAATCAACATCCGTCATAATCTGAGCAGTGAGCATACTTTTATTTCCTTCCCTTTCTTTTTACTTTGGTATAGGTAGGTATCTTATTTCTATTTCTATTACGTAAGCAATAATAAACGTTTATTTATATGTTAATGTACCTACCTACTTTGTATTAGATCAGTGTCACGCGTATTCCCTTCCTACGCCTTCCCTTAATCCTTATTATGAATAATGTAACGTGTTAAGGTATTTAATGGAAATATCATATTCAGATCACATTCCAATACATTAATACGCATCACTTAATTGATACAATATTATTGGCAGATTTCAACTTAGTTTTTAAAGGATAGAAAGGCGTATGAAAGGCCTAAATAGATGGATCACTAGTACCTAAGCCATATTATCAATATTATGGACACAGATCACAGAAAATGGTTGTGTGGTTATGGATAATAATAAAATAGTCATTTATTTACAATATTTATTGTAAGGACTGTGGCACAAAAAACTTATTAAATCTGATAAATCTAACGCATAGTAATTAAAAAAAGTCTGAATGAAAAGAGGTATCACGAGCAAAGCCGTGGAAGTGTGTTCATTAAATTATAAATATTTTCTTAGAACGAAAAATAAACAGCGTGAATATAAATCTTTACACATAACATAAATAATGTATTACACTGCAAAATTCAGATCCAGCTCGTGCAGAGCTGCTAAATGTGTTATAATGTTAATAGCTCAATTTACCAACTGAGAGTGACGCTTTTGAGATTAAATCGGGTTATATCTAAAGTTTAATCCTGTTGTGCTAAAGAGAATGGCTAGAAAAGCACGTAGGTATTTGCGAAAATAATAATCATCTATGGATTAAAATATCGTCGGAATAATGTGGTTCAACCTTATTTTTTTCCAAATAAGTATCTAGCTATATTTTCTCGTCGTATCATTTGAATTTTCAATGTCAGGGTTAGGTAATAACTTATAAGTAGGCATGTGTAATGTGTATTGGTTAAGCTTTAGGATACAATTTTATTGATAATCCAATAAATAAATTAACCGAAAATAGAACCTAATGAAGTTTCTACGAAGAGGTAAATAATAACTAGAACTACGACTTATGAGTAAAGTAAAACATGCAAATTATAATGAAAATTCCACTGCAATTATAAATAACGATAACGAAAATATTTTTAAGACCTTGACATTAACATTGTATCAGTTTTTAAAGCAGAAATAGAACCCTCACTGGTAGTAAAATAAATAAAGTGACGTGATGAACGTTGCAGGCTGCAGAACTTTCTGATTTGTTGAAGACCTAACACCTACGCGTTTGAGATAAATTTACTGAGTTTCCCATTAATGAGTTCAGTATTATAGCGGTTAATTATGAATATACAAAATTATTTCCATAGAATTCACACGCGTGCACTCATGTCATGTGAGGTTTTGATTGTGGTTTAAGGTTATCTCTCTATTTCTGTGTATAATTTTATTGAATACAGTTTAAATGTGTTTAGGAATATTCTACCAAACAATCACATTTGAATGTTTTGAATCTAGTTATAAGCTTATTAATTATAAGAAAATAAAAAATAGGATTTAGGATAAAATTAGGAATATTGGATAGGGATAGATTATATGTATTATCATAAAATTTTAATTAAGTGGTTAAGTTACTTAGCATAGATTTCATAACACAATGCAATTTGGAAGTTTAGATACAAAATAATAATTATAAATGTATTTTTTAGAAAATAGAAATGTTACTATAATAATATACATTTCATAAAAAATCTAGAATAATAAAAACAAATCTTTCTAAGCTAAAATTTTATATTTTCATTGTAATAAAAAGATACAAGAAAAAATGGATGTAAACTAATGAGAGCACACAATGTTGCTTAGGTACCTATTGTTTTATCTTAAAAGAGTAGCATTACATTCATTACATACAAATATGTTTACCTACGCTATATAAAATCGTATTAAAAGCTGCACGTGTTTATCAAACAAGAAGTATTTCAGTATGTATAATATTATAGTAATATTAAATCTATTCTATAATATTAAAAAGCTGAAGAGATTGTTTGTTTGTTTGAACGCGCTAATCTCGGGGACTACTGGTTCGATTAGAAAAATTCTTTCAGCGTTTTATAGCCCATTTATTTAGGAAGACTATAGGATATATATCATGTCGCTAAGACCAACAGGAGTGGAGCACTGCAGGTAAAACCGTGGAGCACAGTTAGTGTAAAATATAATATTATTACATAATTGATGTAGGTAATTGACTTTAATATTTGAACTTGTGACGAACTATTTAGCGAACGCAACAATTTGCGTGTCAAGTCATTCTGAGCTTACAAATTGCTCTAATAGACAGATTGATTAAATATTTTGGGCGAAGAGTAATAATAAAATCAAAGAAATCTAAATAACAAGGCACTTTAGATTTCTATGAATACAATTGGTGTTGTCGTGGATGTATAAACTTGGTTCGGTCGAGGAAAATGACAGCACATGACAGGTCATTTTCCTCGGCAAAGCCACGTCCACACTGACCGAGCTGCCTCGCGAGGCTGCTCGCACTATGGAGACCCGCTTAATGACATTTCGTTGGAGACAAATGTTTAGTAACAATAGTATAACTTAATTTGTATACGTCCTCCATACTAATATCATTGTTTCAACCTTTCATATTTAACATACGATGTCCTAAGTAAATAAACAATTGGCTTTATCATCGTATAACCTTACAATATGCAAATTAACTCTTTAAAATATGAAATTTCAAATAAACGAGATAAGACGTATATACTTACCATTGTTCTAAAAATGAAATGATATGATAATATGCAAACAATTCGTGTGATGCGACCTTTATGAATAGGAAATAGGCGGAAGTATGAATAAACGAAAAAAATATTGCCAATCTTTTCATGTTTTTATTCTCAAGAGATATTAAATAAATAATATTGGAGGGTTAAGTACTACATTTTTAGGGTTATTTATAAAACTTATCAAATGAAAATAAGTACTTACATAATATATTAATGAAAGTATTTTTTTCATGATTATTTTCAGTTCCATATACGTATGTACTATTTTTATCTACAATCTGGAATGTTCACAATGAATGTATACAATTGACTACCAAGAAAGTGATAAACATCAAGAAATTCTTGTAAAATAGCCTTTACTGCTTAATAAGAAGCTCGTCAGGAGTAATTTGCATTGATAGCCGCGGGCAGCATCAGAATGGGCTCTGATGATGCGATGAATTCGTAACGGTACTCTCCTGGGCCTTGAACTTACAAGTTTGTTTTAAAAGATAAAATACTATAGTACAGCAGGAAACAGATAAAAAACGCGAGTGTCGAATCGGATGACGTGCCGTATAGAGAGACTTATTGAATTATCGCAGTCATCTCAAAGTACTTGTGTAAATATTGGCTTACACGGTCAATGTACTCCACGTTATCACTTTCTGTATTTAAATAATCGTCCACTGTTAATTAGTACGTCACCCGCTTGCTTTACCGAGAGTCCTATTCATTTATTACTAATTTTGTGAATGAAACAGAATACAGTAAAACTTTATCTATAAGACGTTTACTGGAATATCGTATAAGCAGCCGATCTTGTAAAGAGGTCAATTTTCAATCCGAAGTACGTGTTAGGGCAGAGTTGAAGAGCATTCGCGTTACCGAAATAGATAAAAATATTGACTTGGCCTGATCTCTATTAACCCAAATATGTTGCGGTCTATACTATTAATAAACTTATTATTTTATTATTTTAATTGTATTGTAGATGATTTGTATACGGTGCGCCAAAAAGTTGCCGAATATATTTAATAGAGAATATGCTGAGATAGATGCCTAGTTGATTCGTATTTGGAAGCGTGCTCACGCGCAGACGCAGTTTAGTTTGGTTATAGTTACGAGAGAGCTGCGTCTGATGTCACTGATATCCGAAGCCGATTTATTTAAAATTTAGTGTGTTTATGAATTAAACTCGAGATAAATCAAGGTAAGTCTATTTGTAAACAATATATTATCAACGTAGAACTAGCGAACTGTTTTGATAACGCGGCAATATTGACGCTATAATTAATTCGGATTTGACTCTATTTGATAGTTGATTAACTTCGTGGTGTTATTATACAGGTGATAAAGCTCTATTTATTAATGGATTAATCAATTCAACATTATTTTATCGTCAGTTTATATATATAGTATATTATTTATGGATTAAATAAATTAACTTGAAAGTAGGTATGTGTAACTTTATCCTAGAGTAAAATCATCACCATATGTTAAATTGGGGACCCAAGTTCAGGATAAGTAAATATTTTCTGTTGTCTGTTTTTTGTCAATGAATTTTAAAGCTGCAGCTTATGTGTATAAATAATCATTTATTGGCATCATTTTCGGAAAGAAGTTAACATTAACAAAAATATTAAACCTTATTTTGTGATAGAAAGACGTTTATGTTAATAAAAATTAGAATTATAATATTTAAGCATAGCGTAAAGAACATTTTAAAATAATTGAATCTCATTTTATTTAATAGCGAATTCTTTTAAAATAAATGTATAATGGTATTCCTCTTGTTGATAATGATATTGTATACTTATTTAATAATTAATATAAAATAGACCTCATTCAATCTATTCTCAATAGCATCTAATATAATTACTTAGCGATGATTCTTCCAAAATACTCTATCGTTTTTGTTCATAATATGTGCCTTTTTAAAATGTATAAACTACAATTTGAATGGTCAAATATTATATACTAATATTCAATAAGCCACAAAAACTAAGAAAAGTGCTACTTATAATGCTTAATATTTGCAATAGAAATGTGAATACTGTTAACCATTTTGGCGAACTCAATTTTCCTTGTTTCTGCATGATCTGGATTATTTCAAATGTACATTTCAAAGCACATTCAGCAGCATTTGGTTATCACACCAGAACGAAATAAGAGCAGTATAGGGTTTTATTAAGAGGGTATTTTCAGAATTCACATTTGAATTTTCATTGAGATATGACATTGAAAATGATACCTCTAAATACTTAAAAGGAGAGTTTGAGATTGACAATCACGTCTTTAATTTAAAATACAGGTGCTATGAGCTTAAAAGTTAAAACTGTGCTTTTGCCTTATTTTAAATGAGAGATATAAAAAAAAATCCTTCAAGTTAGGAACTATCTAGTATCTAGGTTCAAATACCCATCAATGTCGGTTAAGTAAAAAGTAGGTATCAATTTGAATAATAAATAAATAAATAAATATTATAGGACATTATTACACAAATCGACCTAGTCCCACAGTAAGCTCAATTAAGGCTTGTGTTGTGGGTACCAGGCGACGATAAAAATGTAATAGATACTTAAATAAATACTTATATAGATAATAACACCCAGACCCAAGAACAAATAATTGAGTTCACCACACAAATATTTGCCCTGACCGGGGATCGCACCCGAGACCGTCGGCTCAGTAGGCAGTTACTTTACCACTGCGCCAACCGCGTCGTCGTGAATACATATTATGATAAACAAAAAGTTTTATAGGATTATGAAATGATTTGACTCTTCAATTAAATTAAATATAAAAATAAAATGTTACAATTATTTGTGTAGTGGTTTTAAATTCGCTATGCTTTTAAAATGAGTATGACTAATAACTGCAATGTTTTAAAGAAGTCTGGTGTAAGAAGATGAACATTATTGCCAATAAATAATAACAGTTAAGTCTATATGGTTGTAATTGAACTAGATTAAGTTTCTAATAGTGGCTAACTAATCATAACTAGATGAACGTTCATTCTATTTGCACACTTGTACTAACCACTCGAATTTTATGTTGGTATTCAGGACAACAACCAATCGGAAGAAAGATAAATAATGTCAAGTAACAACTATTATCCCTTCTACCAATGATATAATGCTGGACGGGAATTATAATCAAATAAACAGTTACTGCTGAAATATTTATAGCCAACTCACTGTATTATGATAGATTTAAGATGTTGCGTCATTGCATACTGGATGAGATCGACAATAGACATTTCAAAGCAAACAATACTCCGATGTATCAATTACCGATGTCACAAATAATTTTCATATAAAATTACGTGTCCGAATATTAATTCGCAAACGTGTCGCAAAGCGTTAAATCATCATTATGGTGATAAAGCTTTTGCGTTCAGCGAATTCTTACATTTAACATCAATTAAATTAATGTATGAGTAATTTATGCACGGATCCACGACAAGTCGTTCGTACAAGGTCTCCCATTACTGGGTAGGGCGGCGATGGGAAAATTTATGGATGTCTATCGGCCCGAAACGTTGGCTAATATTTTTTAAGGACATTCAATAGCTTCCGTAACGATATATTGAATTAAATTGTATCCCGTATTAAAGAGACATGGGTTATCGTTACTTAAAACTTAAAACAATGTCGTCACAAACTAGACGATCACGGATAGATAATAATGCCTCGTATCATGTTTAATTATTATTAACATTTTTTAAGTTTCTATCTATAATAATAATTAGCTGTGGGTATATTGTGTAATTCAAATAATTTAAAAAGAATTCATTTTTTTAAATATTGGCCGCCTATTTCATTCTTCTATGTTTAATGAAAGCTAGTGATGTAAACTATGTAGTCGGCAACTTCATCCATTTTAATAAGAGAGAATGAATGCCGCTTACTGCTTGGGTTATTTTATCGGATTTGTTTGAAGTCGGTAGGTACTAACTACGGACTATATTCTGTGAAAAAGCTACAGCGTTCATCTGCACTTTTATATAATACTAGATTTCCGTTCGCGGCTTCGCCCACGTTTTTAAAGAAAAACCCGCATAGTTCCCGTTCCCGTGGGATTTCCGGGATAAAACCCTATCCTATGTGTTAATCCAAGTTACCCTCTATATGTGTGCGTGTCTAAATTGCATTGTATTCGGTTCAGTAGTATTTGCGTGAAAGAGTAACAAACACACACACATCCTCACAAACTTTCGCATTTATAATATTAGTAGGATAGGATGTATGTGGAGGTCAATGTTACAATAATCGTTCTATGTTGGTTTTGTATAAAAGTTGCCAAAGGCTTAAAATAATTATTACAGAGCGCAAAGATGAAAGGAATCAACGCTATTCGGTAATCATTACGATGTCTAGGCACATACGAGTTTTGTTTGTGTATTTAACATGGAAATATTTACGTTTTTGAGAAATAATATATCGCTTAAACGTTTTTATCTTATGACTCAGTCATTTGTGAGTAAAACAAAATGGAATATACCTAACATTTGTTTGTTATAATAATTGTCTAGTCTCTACTAGTATAACTTGTTCTAGTCAGCGGTATTTCATGCTGATTAATGTTTTAAAATATATGAAATTGGTATCTAAATGAATTAGTGTGTTATGGGTAACACAACGATATAACTTAAGATACACATAAATTTGTCAAAATAAATCAAATCGCTCGGGGCTTTGCAGAACTAACGGTCATAATTTATTAATTACTAGCTTACCGCCCGCGGCTTCGCCCACTTTGTTAAAACCTAATAAATTATATACTAAAACCTTCCTCTTGAATTACTCTATCTTTAAAAAAAACCGCATCAAAATCCGTTGCGTAGTTTTAAAGATTTAAGCGTACAAAGGGACATAGGGAAATAGGGACACAAAGCGACTTTGTTTTATACTATGTAGTGATGATTAACTTTTAATACTGTTTGCATAGAGATATTATTACGTAAAAAATCCCATACACTCATGAACCTTGAAAATATTATATTCGTTTTCATTTGTGTAAAAAGCGTGATCGTTTAATCATATTAAATAAGTTAAACAAACGAACAAATTTTTGAATGGCATGGAGTTAATCACGTTTTCGGTTTAATGGGCAGAATGTGTCGTAGGAGGCTATCGTTTCCTAAACAAAATAACAATAATGATATTGAATGATGAATTCAATTTAATTACTTTTGGATGTGATGCAATATCTCAAAATTATTTTTTTTATCACGTAGAAGCTTTTTGTTATGAAATTTAGATTAAATCTGTGGTGTGCAGCTTTTATCGGTGTAACGTTAACCTTTGGTAAAAAGTTCGGCATTTTTTTTCGTTGTTTACTTTTATTTGAAAGAATTCTTTATAAACACTTCAACTAATGTCTTTAACATGTATCTCAAGTCTTATGAGTCACACTCTATCTAGGAAATAACAAATTCTAGAAACTTGAAATCTAGCACAATCTTATAATGAGCTTGCTAAATTTATAATCAGTGCTAATTATATCTACTTTATTGCTAAATAAATATAGTATTACTACAATTTTGACTGATTTTGCATTTCAATTATATTTCGAAAAATTTCTCATAAAACTAGATTGGACCTCGACCACTTCAAACTCCAATAAAACGGTAGAAAGAAATTTATGACTTATACTTTTATTACAGGTTTCTCAAACACTGAAGTCTTGTTTATACCTTCCCCTTAGTCAACATCTCCCTCTGCTCATCATTCGTACTAAATTAAAGTTATAAAATTATTTAACGCCTTTTCTCCACAAATTTTATTAGAACGCGTTTATACCTTCTCTATTGTATACAAGATTTTCAATGTTCAAACTCAAACTCAAACTCAAACATTTATTTATTCAATTAGACTACTATTTAGTAGCACTTTCGAATCGTCATTACATAGTATTTTTAACATTTACCACCGATTCGGAAAGCAGTATCTATGGAGAAGAATCGGCAAGAAACTCCATAGTTGCTCTTTTAAATAATGTCAATAAATTTACATAATATGTAACTTATATCTACCTAACTACATAATATGCCAAAGAACTGTCCTGTGGTGTTTACGCGACAACCCTCCATGGGTCTTTATCGTCCATATATTCCTGAATACTGTAGTACGCTCTCTGAACTAGTACATTTTTTATGTAAGTTTTAAATTTAGAACTACTAAACTCTTTAATATTGTGAGGAATTCTATTGTATAAGCGTATACCTTGACCCATAAATGAATTTTTAACTTTAGCTAATCGGAAAAATGGCATTTCAATTCTATTCTTGTTCCTTGTGCCATAATCGTGTCTATCTCCTACTCTTGTGTGTAAGTCAGAGCTTTTGTGTACATGCAAAATATTATTAAATATATACTGTGATGGTACAGTAAGGATACCAGTATTCTTAAAATGATCTCTTAGTGAGTCCCGAGCACGTAAATTATATATAGAGCGAATGGCTCTTTTCTGTAAGATAAATATAGTTTCTATATCTGCAGCCCTGCCCCACAGTAGAATTCCATAGGACATAATGCTATGAAAGTAGCTGAAATAAACCAATCTAGCCGTATCCTCATCGGTGAGATGCCTTATTTTTCGGACTGCATATGCAGCAGAACTGAGCTTACCTGCAGCGGTGTTGACATGGGCTCCCCACTGTAGTTTCTCGTCCAATGTTAACCCTAGAAATACAGTAGACTCAGTAGGATGCAATACCTCCCCGTTCAAGGTAATATCTCTGTTCAACTTTTTTACATTAGGAAGTAAAAATTCAACACAAGTGGTTTTTTTGGCATTTAATAATAAATTATTGGCAGTAAACCATTCAGATATGTGTAAAAGAGCACTGTTCACTTCGTCAACATTTGGGTCATGCCTATCCACATTAAAAATTAATGAGGTATCATCTGCAAACAGAACTATTTCACACCTATCCTGCAAATAATAGGGAAGATCATTGATATATACCAAGAACAAGAAGGGACCTAAAATTGACCCCTGTGGAACACCAATGTTAATTGACGCACCGCTAGAACGTTCTCCATTAACAACTACAGTCTGTATCCTATCATGCAGGTATGACGCTATGAGGTTCTGGGCTTTTCCTTTAATTCCATAGTGATTAAGTTTACGTAACAAAGTACAATGTTCAACGCAGTCAAATGCCTTGGAGAGGTCACAAAATATCCCTAGAGCATTTTTTGAGTTTTCCCATGCGTTATATATATGTGTTAGAAGTGCA
The DNA here is from genome assembly GCA_907164685.1 of Colias eurytheme. NCBI lineage: Eukaryota > Metazoa > Arthropoda > Insecta > Lepidoptera > Pieridae > Colias > Colias eurytheme. Next base: position 2,861 of record CAJQZN010035826.1, on the reverse strand, counting down.
ACTCCAGCATCTGTGGTTGAGCGCCCCTTTGTGAAACCAAACTGTTTGGTGTGCAGTAAATTATTAGATGCAAAATGACTACTCAATTGGTTTAATATTAACTTCTCGAATACCTTACTTAATGTTGGTAAAATAGAGATAGGTCTATAATTGTTACAGTCTTCTTGATCGCCCTTCTTAAATAAAGGTATAACTTTACTAAGCTTTAGTAAATTAGGAAATGTACCATAGTCACAACACTTATTAAATATGGAAGCTAAATTTTTCGCAATATTTTCTATTATATTATTAACTAAATTTACGGACATTCCCCAAAGATCACAAGTATTTTTAAGATTAAGCGTCTTAAAGGCAGTAACAATATCATTAGCAGTTACGTGTCGTAATTCAAATAATGTACTGCATTCCGCAACATGGTCCCTCAAAAAGGTCTCTGCGAGTGCTGAAGACGAATTTAAACTATTAGTAATAGTAGCAGGGACACTACTGAAGAATTCTTCAAAAGCAAGCGCAACATCAGCACTTTTGTCAATAACCCTGTCATTATTTACAAGTTTTATGGTATTACTTGATTTGCTTTTACCCATTTCACCATTAATAATTGACCAAACTGTTTTAACTTTATTATCAGAGTCGCGTATTTTTTCTTTGATATACAAACGCTTTGCAGTGAAACAAACTTTTTTAAAAATTTTTGAGTAATTTCTAACATAACTAAGAAAAGATGGGTCTTTATTATATTGCTTCATACCATATAATTCATAAAGAATGTTCCTGCACCTATGTATACTAGCTGTCGCCCATTTACTAAATGGTAAATCCTTGGTAATATTTAAAGATTTAACTTTAAATATTTTTTCAAATTCTTTATGTACTAAATTAAAAAGATTTTTAAACATTTCACAAGGACTATTAGGATAGGATTGATCATTTAGTACGGGCAGGTTTTTATTAATATTATTCCTAAATTTATTAATGCCTTTTTTAGTTATAGGCCTAACATTAATCCTTTTAAATGTAGGTATGCAATCCCATTCAAAAACTACTTTCTGGCCACAGTGATCCGAAGTCAATGTATTGAGAATATTTTTCTCTAAACAGATGCAGTCACAGTATATATTATCAATACAAGTTGCAGAAGTAGGTGTAATTCGTGTGGGTTCGTTAAAAAGTTTATATAGATTAAATGACTGAAACAAATTAACAATTCGTGTAGCCGTTTGTGTTTGTAAAAGTAAATCAATATTAAAATCACCACATACTATAACTTTTTTTTTACTCCTGCTTAGACGCTTTAATATTTCTTCCATGACTGTCTCAAACATATTATAGTCACTGGAAGGGGGTCTATAAACGCAAACAATAATATAACGCTCCAGCTCCACACAGGACAGTTCAATGGTCCGTTCTACAGAAAGACTAACAATGTCAGTTCGTTCTTTACATTTTACACTATCATGTACAAAAATAACAGAACCTCCGTGAATAGCCTGTGTCCTAAAGTATATACTTTTTAATTTGTAATTTTCAATATTTACTAACGACTGACATTGTTTAAGCCAATGTTCTGTTACACAAAATATTTTAATATTGTTATCATTCAGAAACAATTCTATTTCTAACAATTTGCTAGCCAAGCCTTGAATATTTTGATGCACAATGGAAAAAGACTGCTTAGCTGTTGTCTTATATACTAGTTTAAATCTAGCTTAGGGCTAGATTGTCTGTCTACACTTAATCTAGGTTGATGTATAAAATTACTACTACATAAAATTATAGTAGATCGATGGTCTGATACCGAACACGTACCAGACTGGTTAATATTATATGCTATTAACATAGCAAGTTCACGCTTATATCTATATGGCAGATACACTGTATTCTTTGTCAAAGTAAAAGATTTAATACATGAGTTAATGTCAAAGTAAATAAATGCATCACGATGATGATTTGTTAGGTTATACAATTTTAAATTCATATTATGAATTAATCTATTTTGTTCTTGTGTCAAACCAGGTAGGTATGGCAAGGTACACAACATAAATTTACATTTAGTCTTACTACTAATATCTAACATTTTTTTTAATCCTACATCAATATCCTTATTATTTATATTTAAACTATCCCCATATAATATAATTACAATATTATTCTTATTAAAGCTGAAATGATCCAGTGATTTGATTATATATTTAAATGAACTGTTAGGCGTACAAACATTAGTAACTTTAAGCCCTAAGTTGTTGAGCATAGCGCCAAATCCCTGACCAATATTATCTGACAACACAATTATTTCCTGCTTTGAAAGGTATTTAGTATTACTGGTTGGAATTGTGGTAGTGGGTTTAACACTATGTATGTCTGTGTAGTCAGGCTTATGGGGCGACGGTTGCTCATTGTCATTGTTTGAACACTGACATACATATTTATTGGTCAGCGACTCAAAACGATCCATATTCTCATTGCTCAACTTAATAAGATAATCTGCCTCTTGTATATGCTCATTAATTTGCATTTGGGCAGAAGAGTATTTCTGGTTCACATCAGTTAACATTTGACTTAAGGAGTCTATCTTCTCCTTAAGTTCAGTTGTTTCTACATCATATAAGATTTTATAGTATTCTAGATCCCTATGATATTTATCTAACTCCTGAACAAGGTTTATGTTGTCTTTCTTTAGTTGAACTATCTTTTTTAAAGAACTCTTTCTAACAATAGATTGCGTACGCTTGATGAATTTACTTATTCTAAGATATTTTTTTAACTTCTTATGCGAAGAGAAATTGATTTTTTTAAAGTTTATAGAGCCACTTAACTGTCCACATTCAATTAATTCATCATGAAGACTACTTGGTGTGTTG